>CATKWJ010000777.1:0-27323 GCA_949825065.1 Odontocerum albicorne
TATATATATATATATATATATATATATATATATATATATATATATATATATATATATATATATATATATATATATATATATATATATATATATATATATATATATATATATATATATATATATATATATATATATATATATATATATATATATATATATATATATATATATATATATATATATATATACACACATATATTCAGTCACTTAAATACGTTGATGAGTGATTTCTAACGCCCCCAATCTTAGAAGAGAATTTGCTTTTGTTTTGGTAATGTGATATGAAATATGTCAATATTCGAAGCAGTCCCGTTCAAAAGAGTTAAGGCCCTTCGAATAGGCATATCAGCTGAAAACCCCGCTCTTGCGTGTGTGATTGAGAACAGTTCTTCCCGGCGCAGTCTAATTTAATTGTTAGGAACATTTAACTCTAATCTTTGTGTAATGCTGGACAGCTCACAACTCCTCGAACGAGTCTAACAACGTACTCGTATACCAGGAGACGCTGATCTCTTCTTACGCTCAAGGAGTTACATATACCCGAGCATGCCCAGCAGAAACACCAGACGCCACTCACTCATAGAGATATCGTAGATATCTTCTCCACCATGAGCGAGTTCTGCGCCCCCAACGGGTTCCAAATGCAAGCATTGCTTTCTAGTTTGCTACAAAAATAAAGCGATTCTAAGATCAAGGAGCGTATGTTTAAATCAAATAAATTATATTTAGAAATAATGAAATTTATTTCAGAGAAATCGTAGAAGTTGTATGAGAAAATGTATGGATGTAGGAGCAACGAAAGATGTGTGTTACTATAGGAAAGTGTGGCATTATGTCATCTTTGCTTACCTTAACGGGGAAAGGACGTGATGGTATGTTTGTGTACAAAGTGATTTATTGTATAATATGTATTTTACTCTATGTATGTGTTGAAAAAAATCTGAGTAAAAATATAACTGAATATTCTTTTTGATAATATATCTGAAATTCAGAGATACCTGACATTCTTTTTTGACAGATGTTTGAATTTATTTAGTCATGTTACAGTTTTGTTTATTTATTTTCAGTATTAGATTGACAGTTATGACTTGGATGTTCATATTTTATAACGTGTATAATTTTTTAATCATATTTACTTTTGAATCGTTTTGAAAATATTGTTGTTTTTTGAGTAGTTTTTATTGAATGGTGAATTTCGTTTCTATATCAGTTTTGATTGTGGCACACGGCAGAAAAAATGTGAAAAGGTATCATTTTAACAGTATTTTTTACAAGTTGACGTTACGACACATTTGCAAAAATATAAAACGAACATTTAAGAGGGAAGGAAATGAAAAATTCATTTGAAATCCTTATTTTTGTCTAGATAAAAATACATGTGTTACATTTATTTAAACAAAAAAATCTGGAACCATTAACTGATCGATACTGCATTTTCGTTGTTTATACAACCTGGCTGACTTACGACCAAGTGACGATCTCTGTCTAAAAATCAGAAAGAGGTTCAAAAGGCTTTAAGTGAAATCCAGACTGGAACTCTTTTTATAAACTCGGTTCCAATAGGAATCGAATATGCAATCGATTTGTAATATAGGCATGTTATCTATTAGACCACATCGAACGTAAATATTCTTATTCAAAGGGCACATGTGTAACCGTATAGTACTGTAGTATGAAGTTGGGCGCTTAGATCCACCATCTTAGTGATGAACCATCAAACCAAGCAGGGCTGATATTTCCAAGCTTTTCGAAAAGGCCTTCTTTGTTACTGAATCTGTTAAGGAAAACAGACTGGTGTGGAGAAACGCACATAGAATAATCTTTAAAATCAAACTTTAAAATCAAAAGATAACCTAACAATATTCTTGAAATAAAATTTTACAATTTATGATACACCTATCATTCAAAATACGATGCTGAAACACATCAATATACAACAAAAGTAACCAACAAGACTTAGAAAATATAACTAACAAAATAAAAATAAAATCTCTCAAGAGGCTATTATAGGATATACACATATTACAAATAAAAAATATGTTTATGTTAAAAAATAAAACAACAACCCCTCCTCCCCAGTCAAGGTCTTAGATTAAAGAAATGCCAGAGCACCCTCCCAAACTCAACATTTACATTAAAAATATTCACAAAACCAGACATCACCATGTTGCCGTGTAGCCCATAACTAAGTATCGTGACTCCCATGATAGCCTTTGACGACTCCTCTCCATCCATTTCTGCATTCTGCGGTTCGAAGGGCAGTTGTTAAGGCTTGTCCTATTGCGTCTCTCACTTGGTCAGTCCATCCAGGTGTAGAGTTACCCAATTGCTGAAATCTCACGATTGATGAATTACAAATCCAATTGTAGTTAACAAAATGCTATTGGCAGGAGTGTGAAAACCAATTTGTGCCAGTATATTGGGACTATCAACGATATTGTGAAAAATAACCTTATACAGAAAGGTCAAATCGAATAGCATCCTACTTTCAGATAATCATAATCATAAACGTTCTCGGAATGATTCACACACGTTTAATGACTCCAGAGATTAAATTACCAATATATTTTGAGAACCAACTCTTATAGGGATTCCCCGATTAGTACGTATGCATTGATTGGGGAATAAATATTTATTAATACAATGGATATATTATATTTAACATCTGGCCAGCACTGAGCGTTCACGTATCAACTCCCTTTTGGTTCAAGACACTGGTTTTGGTTCAAGACACCTAGTGCTGTCTAGGTGGTAGAATTATGGTTAAAAATAATTTAGTATCTTTGACACGACAAGAAGAAGATTACATTTAACATTGACGTCAATCTTATGAAGGAAAAATTGTTTAATTTTATCTCCTCAGCATATAGACAATAATTTAAACATGGTTTTTAATCTGCAGCTTAAAAAATGATTTCTGACTTACTTTTCGTTTTATAAATTTAAATGATTTCATCATTTTTTGTTCGAAATGTTGTTGTTTTATGACTTATTAAAGAGCCTTACAGGTTTGTTTATTAAAACAATATATATATAGGAATTGTTATAATATATTGAAAATATATTTATAAAATTAAAATTTACAAAGCAGTGTTTGATTGTATATGAATAAATTTTGTTAAATACATCAAATATTCACACTAGTACATATTATGTGATACATTTAAATAATAATACGCATTTAATACGACTTAATGTATTCACGAAATTAATTCAAAATGCTTGTTTTCGTATGTAAAATCGGCAACGTATTCATAATTACCAAAATATTCCCATCTTTCTGAAAATTCATCGGAAAGGGGATGTGTAGAAACGAAGCAATTTAATTTGTTAAATAACGTTTAATGGGTGAACTAACACAGCTCGGGGGGAATGCGAGCTTTTGACAAGCCAAGGTGAGGTTTTCCCATTTCTAATAACCTTATTACAATATATATATCGGATCGCTCAATAAACACGGAGAGCGATGCTTTATGAAATGCCTTTAGCAAACAAATGACGCTAATAGACGCTCGATTGTATAATTTGTTACAATGTGATGGATTTCGTTATTGGTTGGCCATCGATAAATTCTCAGCATTATTTAGAATCACACTTATCATTGCTTCATCTCTAATGTAATATTCTATATTTATTAAAAATAAATTGAATTTTAAATAAAGACGAAAAAAACTAGACGTGTGAGTTTTTAACGGCATTTACTTTCGATGTCTACTGATCATGATTGAGGATAAAACATTAAAGTTTTTCTCAAGTTTCGATATGAGAACCTTTGTAATAGGTAGTATTTGTATCGAAATTTAACTAAAAACATATGGGCAAATTTCATTGAAAATCCCTGTCCTCGAGCCGCTGCTCAGTAAAATATAAAATTAACACACTCATCTTATGTATCATCACATCACAATCACAAAATTAACACACTCATCTTATGTATCATCACATCACAATTACAATATTAAATGGATACATTGTTGGCCTTACTCTTAGTTTTTTTTAAATTCTTATTGCATACTTAGACGTATTGAGGAGCGTAGCTAGGAAACAGCATTGTCTTCGGCCTAATTAATTGGGTGTTCAAGTTTAAACCCTCAAATTAGGCGCGGGGTATCACGGTTTTATAGGTTTCACAACCCACATGTTAATTATATTATAACCCTGCATGTAACGAAGCAACAACAATCACACACATCTAGCGTGTATGTGTTTTGTAGCTAACATACTCGTAGATGAATTCGTTTACCAGAGTTGGAATCGTTTTTTAAATTTGTTACTTACGGGTATTAGTGGGAATAGAAACTAAATCTCTCGGGTGGAAATCAGTTATCTTGCCAACTGGGTTACGAAGGTCAGCAACGTCTACAGCATCAGTCGAGACAAAGCAACCAATGGTCACAGGTCTACGAAAGCAATGTATGTTATAAACGTATGTGTTTGTACTCGTAATGAAATAAATACACTTGTTAAAATAAATACTTAAAACAAATTTATTTTGGCTCATGTATAACGATATAACGCTTACTGTATATAAATACCATTACGCCATGTCCCTACTAGGGTAGGCAGAGAGGAAACAGGTCCAGACTTTCCTATTTTGACATACCTATTTCGCTTCCTCCACATTCATGCACATTTTCATACAGCTCCTACGACTTCTTATTTATCCTTCTTTCACTTGATTCAATCTCACTTTTTTTGGTTTTTCTTCATCACGCTTTCCACTCACATTTGCACTGTTGATTTGAAATATGAATTTTTAAAAATTCTGTTCACATTAAAACAATTTTAATGCATCATAATTACCAGAGTCATAATGACGAACACATGTTTTAAATGAATATTGTTGAATCATTTGATTCGGTCTCTTGTTTTATATTGGCAGATTTTTGTGTTATTATAATTCAGCAGCTTTATTTATGTGGAAATTAATTTGTTTGCCATGGGTTATAAAGTGAGATCAGCTCAGTTTATTGTTTTAATTTCATCAGTTTGTTTAAATTATAGCAATAATTATAGCAATGAGAAAGGGGCTTGGTGCATGTTGCAAGAGTTTTTGTCGGATGTCGTAGGATTTGCATTTATGATTTCAAATTAAACGCACACACACCCACCCAAACACACGCATGCATGCATGCACACACGTACACACACACACACACACTCCCACAGGTACACGCTCACGCATCCAATTAAACGACATTAGAAAAATTGAACGATGTGAATTACTTGGAAAGTGTGACCTCAGTATAAATTGAGATCTGAAGAAGCAAGCATTAGTGGAAGTATATTTTACAATACTAAGGCTATAAACGGGCGATTTGTATATTTTACAATAAAATGCCTAAATAAATTAATATCAAAGGATACGAGTTAATGTATGTGATCGATAAAAATACGAGTAAATTTATGTGATCGATAAAGATACGAGTAAATGTATGCGATCGATAAATATACAAGTAAATGTATGTGATCGATAAAGATACGAGTAAATGTATGCGATCGATAAAGATATGAATAAATGTATGTGATCGATAAAGATACGAGTAAATGTATGTGATCGATAAAGATACGAGTAAATGTATGTGATCGATAAATATACGAGTAAATGTATGTGATCGATGAAATCGAAGCTGAAACAAATCTGGACCACTTATTATTATTGTAACAAAATATTATCGTTTAGAATTTCGTTGTGTTAATGTTTGAAATAAATAATAAATAAGCCTCGAAACATCTTATATTTTATGGCTAGGCCATTAAAGTAAATGTAGTTTTATTACCTGAATATTAAATTGAATAACGAAAGTTTCAACTGTATTTTTGCTGCGTAAATTTAGACATTATTATCTTTATGCCTCCATTAAAGGCGAAGGCTATTCAAGGAATGCCAATTAATGAGAAATTGTACTGAATAAACTCTAATGTACTCAAAAAAGTAAATTCGTTGTAAATAGACAAAGGTAAAAATTATGAATCAATATCGGTAAGCTTGTTAATGGCTTTGTAATTTATTTTATCAAACACTGTTTATTCCATTTTTTTGTAACGGTATAGCCCTACCAGTTTCAAGGTAGATTTAAAGACATTGTAATTTGTTTTATCAAACACTGTTTATTCCACTTTTTTGTAACGGTATATTACTACCGGCGTCAAGACTTTCACCTCATCTTCAGGGGAGCACAAACAAGACTAAATTATGTTCGAACTGGTACCGATATACACGCTTCAACGGTTGGGGACTGAGGGCTGAGGGAGTCATGGGACGATTTCGGCCAGCAACGGAGAGATTTTTGAGATATATGTGTTTACCAGATGTTCGCCTCGGTGTATCGCCTCGGAAATCGTCACATGCCTTCCTCAGTCCCCAACCGCTGAAACGTGTATATCGGTACCAGTTCGAACATAATTTAGTCTTGTTTGTGCTCCCCTGAAGATGAGATGAAAGCCTTGAAACCGGTAGGGTTATACCGTTACAAAAAAGTGGAATAAACAGTGTTTGATAAAACAAATTACAATGTCTTTAAATCTCCACAACGTCAATGCCTTAACTATAAACAATATATTTATTAATGGCTATATATTTAACACTTGCCGTACGGTGATGGATAGCGAGTGATCATGACTTATATTTTATTTAATTTCTCGAAATATACTGCTTGCAGGGTCTTCATACTTTATGTATTCCTCATCGAAACCTCTATGATTTGAATGATGTCATTAGGAAACAAAACATTCATAGTTAATTCAACAGAAATTAATGATTTTAAATCGCGAATTGACGAAATGTCAAACACTCATTCTTTTTTGACAGTTCGTATACCGCCCCGTTCCAGGGGTTCGTCACCAGTTTTATAATCCTGATTGTTATTTTTTATTTTTATCTGGTATGTTTTTTCTATTATCATTTTTTATCTGGTATGTTATATTGTACCATTACTCTTTTTATAATAAATGTACATTTTATTTATTATTTCATTTTCAAAAATATAATAATTGAGATGGCGGGAAATATCGACGGCGATGATAGCGATTTGGAATTTAAGGCGACAGGCAATATATCAGAATCAGAAGATTTTGTCGAGGTACAGGATGAAGTATATTCTGATTTGGAGACGAGTGAAGAAGACGAAGAAATATTATTTACATCAAAACATGGATTCGAATGGAGTTCATTACGAGTACCACCTCAATCTTCGAGGCATCGGTCGGGTATCAAATATTCTCATCGAAGATTCTGGACTGAGAAATTCAAGTATAAATGTACATTCCATAAAAGATATGTGTTGTCTGTTTGTAAATGAAGAGGTGGTAAAAGTGATGTTTAAGAAACAAATCGTCATTTAAATCGAATTCATTCAGAAAAGAACCAACCAATATCAAAAGACGAGTTATATGAATTCATTGGAATATTGCTCGCACCTGGCAGAAATCGAACACGAAAGCTATCTTTGAGTGAATTGTGGATAAGTGAAAGTCCCTTTTGCCAGTCATTTTTCACAACAGCTCTGTCTCGAGATAGATTCATCTATATTTACAGTCATATTCGTTTTGATGATAAAGAAACCCGAGAAGAGAGATATCAGGGTTTTTTCAGATAAATTAGAACCAATTAAGTGGATTTCAAAAATGTTTATGGATATGTGCAAAAGCAATTATTCTCCATCTTCGAATATAACTGTAGATGAACGTTTGGCAAACTTTAGAGAGAATTGTTCATTTCGCGTGTACATGAAGTCTAAACTTGGTAAATATGGCATCAAAATCTGGGTTGCTGCCAACTGCGGCGGCATATGACGCATAACAAATTTACAGGCTTATTCTGGTATGATAAATAATCGTAGAGAGAGATAAATCAAGGTAACTGAGTAGTTATAGAAATGGTTCAACCGCAGTATGACACGAACAGGAGGATAACCACAGGTATTTTTATTACCTCCATCAAATTAGCCGATAATCTTTTATTAAAAGGTTTAACTCTAACTGGCACGCTTCGAAAAAATAAAAGAGTAATCTCACTTGAATTTATACCGTCTAGAGAGAAAACAATCCATGGTAGCTGAAAATAAAATACTTGTTTCGTGTGTACCACAAAAAATAAAGCAGTATTATTATAATATTATCCACTCAATTCAATGATGCAGAAATTGATTATTCAGAAAAACAAAAGCCACTATAGTAATTATACATCATTATAATAATACGAAAATTGGAGTAGATACGGGAGACCAAATTACTTGAGAGTACTCTTGCTCAAGGTCAACGAGAAGATGGCCTTTCCGTCATTTTATGGAAATTATAGATATGGCTGCATTGAATACATACCTCTTATGGATAGACAAATATCCAGAGTGGAAACAAAATAATTAATACCACCGAAAACATTTCACAAGAGAGTTAAGTTTGGAATTGGCAATGCCCAATATCTTAAAAAGGAAAAATAGCAACAACAAGATGCTTTTAATACAGTTTTAACATATTGTGGCGAGTCAATATCCGAAACATTAGTAAATAATACCCTGTTGGCACCCCGTGAGGTCCTCAAAAGAGGAAGTTGTGGGTTTTATTAAAAACATTCGAGAAAAAAAACCAGGCTATTCTGCAATATTTGTCAAACACCTGCGTGTTTAGTACGTAGAATATAGTAAAAAAAAAGTGGTTTCATGCCCCAATTGCGATAACTTTCTCCACAGGATTAAACTTTGATTATATGATATGTTTGTCCTATTTTCAAATTTTGTATAGTGTTTATATTTTCCAAATTGCATATATTTTATTGATTTGAATTTCGTGTTTGTTTATATATAATTTTGAATTTCGTGTTTGTTTATACTATATAAATTTCTCGCCCTAAAACCTTGATTTTTGAATTTATATATTCATTTTATATTTTGTTTATATGTTATTTATTGTCTTTATTCGAATTATGGTTTTATTGCCAAAAAAATACACGCTACATTTTATTGTATAATTTTATGAAAAAAAATTAAAAGGCTGGAAATCTCTTATCACGCATGCGCATTCTGAATGTTGCGCAGACCGAACGACGCAGCGTAAAAATAATATTCTTATAGAAATGCCTTTCTGTTTTAGCTCTTATTTTATCATTTCTTACCTTTATTTTATATTATTCGACATTTAATTACATAGTAAAATTATGTTTATAGCTAATAACAAAAAATAACCTAGCAGATTTTGCATAATTTTAATTTGAAACATACATGTTTAGTGTACCCTCAGTGTCCAACGCCGTTACTGGCGTAATTTTTTAGCACAGTAAGGGAAGTGTTAAAAGGTTGGAGACCTCTTTTCAGTCATGCGCATTCTGAACGTTGCGCAGACCGAACGACGCAGTGGGAAAATTATATTCCTATAGAAGTTTCACTTCTCTGTTTCAACTATTATTTTATCATTTCTTACACTTATTTTATATTATTCGACATTTTATTACACAATAAAATGATGTTTATAGCTAATTAAAAAAAAAAAACTAATAGATTTTGCATAATTTTAATTTAAAACATACATTTTTAGTGTACCCTCAGTGTCCATCACCGTAACTGGCGTAATTTTTTAGCACAGTAAGGGAAGTGTTAATGATAAATTACTTTCTTATTCGACTAACAAGTGGGATGATCTTTTCTTTAATCTAACAGCATCTCCGTTATGTTAGGAACATAGGGATAGTACAAAACGCTTCCATCCATATCGGTCCATAGCTCTGTACTCTACGTTCTTGGAACTTGTTCGCTCGCCAGACTTGCAGTAATAAAGGCATATTCTAAACAGCATATAATACTGATGATGGTCCCATATAGCCCAAATTATGTTTAAGACATCGCTGCTAACACTTTTTCTAATGGACGGTTTATCCTTGATACCCGCATATCCAGCAACTATGATATCCAATTATTTAAATTTAACAGCTCTGCTGATTGGGTGTTTGTACGCAAGCCAAAAATATATTATTCGATGGCTCAGTCATACCATTAAATAAAATAGTTAAAAACCTAGGAGTATCAATAATAACACTCTCATGGTAAGATCAAATAAATGAGGTAAGCCGAAAGATCTTCTCCAGCCTTCATTCTCTTAAAAAAATGCAAAGTTTCCAGCCTACTAAACCAAAATTTTCTCTTGCAATATCTGCTCTTTCAAATTTTGAACTATGCTTTTTAAAATTTTGGACTATGTCTGTTATTTGATTAGCGTCTTTAAAATGTTTGTCTAAGACTTATTTTTAACATGAGAAGGTACGATCACATCCCTTCATACCAGAAGGAGCTGAACTGGTTGAACGTGAGACATAGACACAACATTTACATACTGTCACTATTGTATAATATCCTTAACTGTCCTGCCACCCCTTTCTATCTTGCCGAAAATATTCAACGTATTTTCGATCACGGACTTGCGCTACGCTCAAACACATATTGTTTATTGGCCTTCCCAGTTCACTGCTCATCTATTTTTTACGACGTCCTTTTTGTCCATGCAGTGAGACTTTGGAACTAGTTACAAACCAATATTAGACTCGTTCTGTCTTTGGCATGCTTTAAAAAGTGACTGAAAAAACGATTTGTTTCTAGTCAGTAGTATAAGATGTTTCATTCCTAATTTTTATTTACCTCTCTACCATGCCTTCCTTTTATTTTGATTGACGATATCTCACTTTTACTTTTATTATGCGTATTGTTTATAATTTTTTAAAAGGTGAGTAATCATTTAACATTTTTTTTCGATCATGTAGCTTACTTTATTTACATTCATCTGGTTGGTTGGAAGATATTGAACCTGACAATCAACCTGCCAGATTGTTTTTAAATGAAGTGTTAAATAAATAAATAAAAAGCAGACAGTTTTCTGATATATTGTCTACCGCACGCTGTTAATCACCCAAATGTTCATACTTACGTGATTACCATCCACAGATTCATGGTCATTGAGTTTCTCCACATTTCAAGTTTCGACCATATGTGACGATGAAAGGTTTCTCGTGCCTTATGTAGTACTCGTATTTTAAGTAAAAATAAAACCATAAGAATGATATAAATTTAGTGAGCATAGACACAGCCCTGCTGAACTCCAGTAGTAATGCTGAAGTATTCTGACGGACCATTATCTGACTTCACACATAATTTGGAGCTGTTGAGTTAGAGTCGTAGGTTTATCTTTTATGTATTATTTATTATCAGTCTCCTTCTAAGAATAAAACCCAACCTTTGAATTCATAAAATCCATTATAATATTGTCTCATTATGCATGAGGTTGTTCTGAAAATAATGTCCGATTTCAGCCTTCAAATTCAATTAAACGTAACTTCGGAATAAATAAATTTTATTTTAACGTTTTTGCTCACGCATTACAAGCTTATTTATTTTACACATTTTTGCTCACGAATTACAAGCATATTTATGCATTTAAAATAAGTCAGTTGGATTAGAATCGAATAATTCTTTTAAGACATTTCTCTGTTATTCAATTTTCTGCTGCTTCTCTATTTTCGGGTTGTTTAAAAAAAGCCAGTTGGCAATAAATCATGTGAGTAAAGCAAACGAAAAGATTTTGGTAGAATCAACACTAAATAGTTTTGCCATTTTCCGAACCGTTAGTTGCTTTTTTTCTTCTAATAAAGATTTAAATTTATCGTTCTCAACAGTAGCAGGACGTCCTCGATCCTCTTAATCTTTAAGACTTACGTCTCCGTTCCTAAACTATTTGAACCTTCGCCGTACATTAGTGGTTACTTCACTCCGTTGTTGGTTAACATTATATAGTATTGTAATAAACTTTCGTTGTGGGCTTATTGCCACGTGGCAATGTCTTCAAACAAACCAGAAAGATGTTAAAGAGGCCGTAAAGGGAAACCAGACTGGAATCCTTCTTGGAAATCGAACCCACAACCTCGTCTTACCAACTCGAAAGCGTCTTACCAACTACGCTACAGAGGTCTTCATTGCGTGCTATTCGATATGCATAATGCTCAAGTTTAAATTCACGCAAAAAATATGTGTATTAAATGCAATTCTTCTCTAATTCTATTTCTGAAGGATTAAAGTAATGCAAATAAATACCTGACTCAATAAATGTATACACCAGATTCTCAACTGTTAAACAAATATATCCTAGCAAAGAACATTTAAATCGATATAATATAAAAATCAGGCATTATTTTCAGAACTAGTAAATACAAGCGTTTAAGGAAGGAGGAATGAAAATATCGCATTTTCTTACTTGGTCAAAAAGTGGATTTGACCAAATTTGAAAATTCCCTGTTGATATATCCACTCATTGATTCTCTAATGGATTCTTTCAACTGTATTAATTAGTGAATTCTAGGAAAATTCAATAAGTTATTTCTACGAAAGAAGTTTATTAGTTGATTGAAGATAAATAAATGATCGATTCCAGTTTTCAAAGACTTTTCTTATATTACGTCAATAATAATAAAGATTACTTTAAAATTGCAAAATACGAGTAATTTATTGTATTAAGGAATTAAATGTCTATATAAAAATAGTTTGACTCTGAATGACACTGTTTGGGAATCCAATAATCGTCAATCGGCTTTATCCATTGAATTTATTTATAACTGATTCTTAATGTCCTTAAAAATCATTAAGCGATCACCCGTGTAAAAAATCATTAAGTGATTACCCGTGTAAAAAATCACCCGTGTTTTAATTTTTGTAATTAGTATTTTTATCCGTTAAAAATTATATTGAAATTAATCAAATTTGATATACGCAGACTTGACGAGCGAGTTACTTTGATAACTGGCGCATTTTTTGCTAAGTACGTATCATTATCAAGAAATAAAGAATGATAATTAAGACTTAACTAGTGGCGACCCGTGAAATATTCACGGAAGTAAAACAAATTCTACATTTATGAAAATATATATTCATAAATGTAAAATTTGTATATTTTTATATCATTTATACATCGTCCCCTTTTACACCAGTTAAAAAATTGTTAGCTATGTATTTAAAATTCGTTCAGTATCACGGACCCACCGAGATTCAAATTACGAATTACTTTCGGAGAGAATCCAAGTATTCCTCTCTCGCTTTCTTGTATTCAAAATTTAATTCTCGTATTCTTTCTTTGACGACAACCATCGTATGGATTTTGGCCTATTTATACTATGATTTTTATTCGATCTCTTTTATTTATGTTTACTTAAAGAAATAATTTTACCATATAATGAAAAGAGAGAAAAAAACGCAAATTTTTTATGAAAACAACATGTCGAAAAAAAACGAATTTAATATAAATAATTGACTACTACCAAATAGATAGTTAACAATAGACGGCAAAGTTCAAAAATACCATCTACGCTCAAGAATGATTTATGGTCAACCATCTTCCAATCATGAAAACAAAACGTGAGTCTTGAGGACGGGCTGTGCGATTGTTCTGAAACGTGGTTATCTACTTGAAATTATAAGACAGTAAGTAATAATTTCATTAAATTTATTAGATCAATTCCCGGCGGATTCGAAGCCTTTTCACACTTTTTTATGAATTTATTTTAAACAAACACTAGGGCTTACCTTAAATTCATTATAATAACTTTCTAAATGTAGAAATGTTCTAAAAATACGCTATACTTGTATATATCAAATATAAACATGAAAATATATTTTAATCTGGTGCTTAGTAGCTTCCAAAGTGTTTTAAAAGTACTCTTTAGGTATCCGGTGTTTCGGAAAAACGCCAAATAAATTAATTTTTTGGAACGATGTCATTTGAAACTGTGAAAATCTCAAACACCTCAGTAATAAATGATTTAGGAATAAAATATTTATCAATACATTTTAATATTCAAGCACCGTAAAAGCGCTTTAAATGTAAAATGACCATAAATAAACAAATTAAATGTCTGAATAACGAACTGGTCAGTTTGAAAATGGTCTTTCTATTACTATTATAAATTACCAATTTTCAGGTGAAACTTTTCAATATGGTTTTGAAATGTTCTTTAAAGAGCTCATTAATTAATGGAGAGTTTGCATTAAAACTTTTATATTTAATTTGAAACGACAAAAATTATATTTTCATCTACTATATTTATACTCATAATTCGTAAACTTAGTTAGGTGCGTGCTGTTATAAAAATAAAAAATTGAATTTAGGGCAAATAAAAATTCTTATAAAATTTAATTTAAATAAAAAAAATTATAATTTTGAATTCCGATGAAATCATATACTGAAAATTTGGACGCAAAATAAGGGATCTTAAAATTTTGAACAATTTATAAAGAATGCGAATTAAGGATTTTTTTCCTTTTTCGCACGTGTTTACCGATTTGAGTACTTTAAGAGAAGCATTCCTGGCTGCTCATAATATAATATTGATATTAACATTAACACGTGCACGCGAAACTTGGACGTGGATAATAAGTGGTGAAAGTTAAATAAATGCAATAGAAATGAGAGCGTGTCGGAAAACAATAGATGGCAGAATAAAGAATGAAGACATTAGGGAAGTTTGCAGATTGAAGGGAGATTTAGTGTGCTTGAGATGAAGAAAGCACATGACTATGGTTTGGTCATATTGGAAGAATGAATGGTGAAATATTTACAAAAAATAATCTATAGGAATAATATACTCGTAGAAAGTAGGGGTTTGAAAATACATAGAATAACGTAGTACAGTACCCGGTGATAAGTAATACAGATCGGGTTTAAGAAATAGACTGTCGGCCATAATCGGCTAGCTTCGGCTTTGTAGAGCGTCGTCTCTGTCATTCATACACGTGTTCCGTCGCGAGACTGTTAGCGCATCGTGCGACAGAGACAACGCTCTACAAATACGAATTTAGCCGGTTATGACCGACATACTCTTTCTTAAGCCCGATGTGTATTTTTTATCGCCGGGTACTGTACTACCATTTATACATACAAACCATCACACCGTTTCGTTGTCGTGGTAGGTATAAAAGATAGAGCACCAGACGTTCCTATCCCGACACATCTTTCAGTTCTTTCTATATCCATACACCTTCTCACACGACTCTTATGATTTCTCAAACTTTTTACATTTTCTTCTTTCAAAATATCATTCACTTGATCCAATAATTCTTTCCTTGGTCTTCCTCTACTATGCCATCCACTCACATTTGCA
Organism: Odontocerum albicorne; assembly: GCA_949825065.1. NCBI lineage: Eukaryota > Metazoa > Arthropoda > Insecta > Trichoptera > Odontoceridae > Odontocerum > Odontocerum albicorne. Next base: position 15,128 of record CATKWJ010000777.1, read on the forward strand.
TAATATATTACAATAGTATTGTTAGCTTTTCTTAATTTATTCGTTCTAATGACCAATCTATGTCCCTGGGAAGTACTGCCTCTGAACATTGTTATTATTTATTGACAACAATGAGGGTGTCTAATTGTGTGATATTTCGTTAAAACCAAACAAGTCTTATTTTACATTATTTATGCATTAAATGTGTAAAGAGCAAATTACTTTAAAAAAAAAAATATTTGTATTTATTTACTGATTCAGTTATGGAAATGAGAAATTGTATGTGATTTCTGTGGCTTAGTGGGTAAGACGTCTGTCTTTCAGCCTGTGAGTTACAGGTTCAGTTCTCATTGTCACCCAGTTTTAATAAAAGGGTTCCAGTCTGGTTTTTACTTAAGGCCAATTTAACATTTTTCTTGTTGTTTGAAAGCGATTGTAACAGCGAGAAAGCTGCCAAGCTGTACTATATATAACTCAAGTGTAATAAGAGGAGTAATATCTATTTTTAAGGCCTCAGTGAGGATTAAGTATGTGACAACTTATCCATGTGTTATATCTCAGTGTTGAGATATAACACATGGGATAACATTCTCGCAGACTTCTGGTTGTATTTCAGCAATTTATTTTCGAATGTTGACCTTAAGCATCGGGATTGTGATTGGTTTGTTAGTGTACGGTTTTCCCTTCAAGTACTCCCATAGAAAATAATCGGGGGGGCGGTCAAAACAGGGGATCGTGGGGGCCAGTCAATATCACCACTTTTTGATATTATTCGGCCGGAAAAAGTTTCTCGCAAAATTAGCATCGTAGCACGAGCTGTGTGTGATGTAGCACCGTCCTTTAGGAACTACATGTGCTGTAGACCCAATTGATCCAATTCGGGCACAAGAAAGTTTACCAACATGTCACGATAGCGATCACTAGTAACTGTTACAGCATTGCCTCTAGCATCCTCAAATAAATATGACCCAATGATGCCGTCAGCCCAAATGGCGCACCATACAGTCACTCTACGAGGGTGTAATGGTCGTTGGTGTATCAATTGAGGATTTTCAGTGCCCCAATAGCGGCTTTTCTGTTTATTAACAAAGCCAGCCAAGTCAAAATGTGCCTCGTCGCTCATGATGACTTTTTGCCAAAAATGGTGGTCGTCTATACCGATCTGTAAAACTCAAGCACTCCAATCTCGCCGCCATTTGTGGTACTCGTAATTTTCCTGTAGCCCTTCGTCAATTGAATTTTATACGGAAAAAAACGCAAATCTTTGATAATTTTTAACAAATGTGATGGAGACACTCCCAATTATTGTGCACGGCGTCGTTGAGAGATGCACGGAGTTCATCAATCTTTTCTGGCGTACGTTGGCTACGTAAGGCTAATGGAAATTGACTTATTTCAAAGACAAGGATCAAAAGCAAAGCTTTGAAGTTAAAGAATTTTCAACGTATATGCTTACAGTCCGTATTGTTTTGTATGTTTTTGTTTTCCTTTCTTTATATAATATATCCCTCCCTCGCGTACGATACCATTTCCTCGTAACCGAAAGAATGGAATGCGGTGTTAAAAGCCACCAGTTTTTCTTCTGGATAAGAAAATAACAGGAAAACAATGCGATCGTATCTTCCTTGCGACGGAGAATCACGATGCTGTAATGCTGAATGCTGGGTGCAGCCAATTGCATTTCTTGGCAGGACGCGGTTATATGTTACGGGGTTATCGCGTGTGTATTGTTAAAATTAAAGGGGAAACTTCTTTATTCGCTTCACTATCAAAGAATTATAACTCTATGTATAGAGTTTCTTCTTTTTGATCTAATGAATGTCTTAGAATGAAAATTGTTTCTTTTCTTTCTCAACAACACATTATGTCTAAGGATGCTGATTTTGATGGGATAACATTTTGTCGCGATTCCCTTGCACGATTCAGAGCGATCGTGATACATCCTTGCAAGCAAGACTGATGGTGAGGCCTTATAAGTTCACTCCATCTGGAGAGTGCTGATGGTGAGGCCTTATAAGTTCACTCCATCTTGAGAGTGCTGATGGCGAGGCCTTATAAGTTCACTCCATCTGGAGAGTGCTGATGGTGAGGCCTTATAAGTTCACTCCATCTGGAGAGTGCTGATGGTGAGGCCTTATAAGTTCACTCCATCTGGAGAGTGCTGATGGTGAGGCCTTATAAGTTCACTCCATCTGGAGAGTGCTGATGGTGAGGCCTTATAAGTTCACTCCATCTGGAGAGTACTGATGGTGAGGCCTTATAAGTTCACTCCATCTGGAGAGTGCTGATGGTGAGGCCTTATAAGTTCACTCCATCTAGAGAGTGCTGATAGTGAGGCCTTATAAGTTCACTTCATCTGGATAGTGCTGATGGTGAGGCCTTATAAGTTCACTCCATCTGGATAGTGCTGATGGTGAGGCCTTATAAGTTCACTCCATCTGGATAGTGCTGATAGTGAGGCCTTATAAGTTCACTCCATCTGGATAGTACTGATGGTGAGGCCTTATAAGTTCACTTCATCTGGAGAGTGCTGAGGGTGAGGCCTTTTAAGTTCACTCCATCTGGATAGTGCTGATGGTGAGGCCTTATAAGTTCACTCCATCTGGAGAGTGCTGATGGTGAGGCCTTATAAGTTCACTCCATCTGGATAGTGCTGATGGTGAGGCCTTATAAGTTCACTCCATCTGGATAGTGCTGATGGTGAGGCCTTATAAGCTCACTCCATCGGGAGAGTGCTGATGGTGAGGCCTTATAAGTTCACTCCATCTGGAGAGTGCTGATCTACGTGATATGGTACCCTAAACTATGCCACCCAATTATTTAAACCGTAAGGCTGTTTCCTAACAATATACCAGAAAACTTATTATGCATCCCATACTCCACCACGTCTTTCTTCGATCTGCAATTCCATCGGGATGGAAGCATTATTTCCCATCCTTCAAGGGTTTTTCGCATAATATACTCTCAATGAATGTTGCGTAGGATCGGAGATAACATACACCCCTGTCTTACACCCTTTAGAACCGGAAAACTATTGGATATTGCACTATTGAAACGACAGCTGAATTTTAGATTTTTCGGTGTATATAGCAACCAAGCCGATTAATTGCCATGCGGTATTATTTTATAATCAACCAAAAATATTTTAAAGAAGCTTTTAATGAAAATCAGACTGGTATCCATTATAAAATACCAAAGGAAATAAACCCGCGAACCCTGGGCTGGAAGACAAGCATGGTATTAACTAGGTCAAGGATGTCATCTTGGAGCGTTCTTTCCAAACTACTATCGCAGGTCTTCAACCATGAACAATGATTCGGTGTCATTCATGTGCCACATAAATGTGTAAAGATATTTCACTTATGCATTTTTCCAAGTATTCACAGCCACTTTCTACTGGTTAATGGAGCAACTGGATCTCGTGATTTGTTCGTTTTTTATTACAACTGTTTAGTGTGAATTGTCACAAAAAAATCAAATAAAATCTTAAAGATGGTAACACTCAATCTGAATATTGATTTTTATAATTATGGAAATAATTGAGATTACAACATTACATCCTACTCGTATAGTATGCTTCTGTTTCAACAGTTCAAAACGAATTAAGCTGATTAAGCTATATAGTAAAGCCTATATAACAACATTATATATTTTGGGCAATAAGTATGCGCATTTCATGTAGACTTCTATATGACTTAAACCTTCTTGTGGTTCTTGACGGTATGCATTAAAAAGTGTTTATTTTTACCGATTGAATGATACTGCTTTCATGGCAATATTGATATTTAATTGTCATTTCTTACACCAAAAGGGTTGTTTGTCTGTTTAATTAATAAATAACTTTAAAGTTCTTTTAACTATTGTTGAATGAATGAGAATTAAAAAAAGATCATCATTAAGGGATAGCCTTGTTTTCTGGCTTCATATTAACTATTTCGCTCTCGGATTGTATTTGCTTTTAATCTATTTCTGCGAAAAAAATACCAACGCTTCGTGGAAAAATCTTCTGTTTGAGTTTTCATCTAATTGTTTCCTTAACCAAATAGTATGTTTGTTTTCTCTGTACTGTTAGACAATGTTAAAGAATTCGCGTGCAAATATCACAAAGTGTTCTCTGAATCCATCCAATACAAATTATTAACACAACGTTAGATCCAGGGCCCTCACTAAAACACGGACGCCAATGTGCGAGAAGAAAAATGCTCTTAGGATAATAACATATCCGGTATATAGCAAAGCAGTTCGATAAATATAACATATATGCTCGTATATAACGAGCATATATATTTATCGAAGCGCTTTGCTAATGTCACATCGATTCAGCTGGATGGAACACAGCTATAACAAGTCCAACAATATATCTACTTAGTACTAACATATGAATGTGAAACATGGACGCTTTCCATGCGAATGAAACAAAATCTGCAGACAAGACAACGCATCATGGAGAGGTACATGCTAGGTTATAACAGGAGAGACTGCAAACGCAATGAGTGGATACGCAACGCGCCCAAACAAAAGTTGACGATGTTATAGAGGTTGCGAAAGACTGAAGTGGAAGTGCGCGGGGCACGTGCCCGAACAACGGACCATCGTTAGACGCATGTGCAATAATCCATAACTTGGAGAGGCCTATATCCTGCAGTGGATGAATGTAGGCTGGTGATGATAATATATATTTATATAATGGAAGTATCAGGAATGAATGTATTATTTCATAGACCAACATATAAATTATTTAAAAAAAATGGTTACATATTATCCAAAATATAATTTCCATAATTATAATATTTACAACTATTGCCAATCTCTCTTGAAAATGTTCGATTCCTTTGTTATGAAATATTGTAGGTTTAGAATAGATGTACAAAGTTAGATGATTTTTTACATCGTCTACATTATTAAATAGTTTATCTTTAAATGTGTTTTCCAAAAACTTAAATAGTCCGAAGGAGCCAAATCTCGGAAATATGAAGGGGGAGGTAGAACTTCCCAATTCAACTTCTGAATTTTGTCACGGGTCATTTTTCAGCTTTTGCTCCAGTTTATTCATTTGTTGATAATAAATCTCCGCAGCAATCGTTTCATCTAGTTTTAATAATTTAATGGGAATTATACCGTAAACATTCCATCAGATACATGGGAGGACCTTTCGAAGCGTTAATCATGGTTTAGGAGTTGGAACCAATGTTTCATTAAGCGAAAACTATTATTTTTTTTCACCTCACACTATCATAAAGTATCCACTTCTCATCTCCGGTTACGTCTTGATGCAAAACGGATGATTTCTTTGTCTTGTCAACAAAGAAGTGCTCATGTTGACTTGTTGTTCATTGTTATCTGAGGATAGTTTGTGCGGTACCCAAATGTTCATTCTATTCACTTTACCATTCCTTTTTAAATATACCTACACTGTGGACCATGGATAAGATAATCTCTGTGACAACTTCTCAATGGTTTGCCGAGAATCTGATTCAATTAGCGATTTCAGCAGGTCATCATCAAGTTTTGAGTACCGTCTTGACCTAGAGGGGTCTTTAAAATCTCTATTGCCCTATTTTAATTTTCTAAACCACCATTGACATATTTTGATGGTTCACCGTATAAGTTATTTATGGTTTTAGTGGCCTTCTAGATTTGATCGTAAAACGGCAGCATACAATGCCCGATGTGTTCTTTATCAGTCTTGGGGTTTGACCCTACATTGAAAAACGATTTATTGCACAAAAAAATAAAGCTAATCAATATCACTGCACTTTGATATTTTTTGAGGTTACCATCAACGATAATTGCAATAAAATAATAAATATTAGCACGTGTTTTATCAGAAATTTTGTACTTTCACGTTTTTGGAACCACGAAGTTTCGCGCGTATTTTGAGGATACTACCGACCATGGATAAAATAAATGTACTCGTATGCTTATAAGCGCATACTCGACTAAAGTATGTATATCTGGAAAATTGCATGTTTTTTTCGTGATCAGCAGCTACAATTCTAAAATATAGTATGCAATAAACGTGATTTCAAAGTTCATCAGTGAGAGACGGCGATCTAATAAAAACTCTGGGCTTTTCTTAACATTTTGAATTCGTGCATCGGAAAATGATTACTTACATATATATTTTATTTATAAAGCTTACTCGTACAGGCAAAACCCAATTATTGTATTAGCTTACTGTAAAAATTCAGGTTGGGAATTAGGTAGGTGGAGGGAGGCAAGATACAATTTCAGGAGGATTTCGCTGCTGCTTGCTGAAATACGAGTATGTTAACGTGACCTTAAGTGAAAACTGAATCCTTTTTGAAAATAAAACTAAGTAACGCGAATCCGCAATAACCGGATTGATAGAAAGGTGTAAAGACCAAATATAACACGGAGGTAACAGATTTTTTGAAGCCATAAATAGTGAAACGGTTATAAAATGAGGATTATTCCCTTTGCTTTTAGGCATTTGTGTATCTCCGGTCCATGTGATTCACCGATCAAAGCATGGTTAGCTTTATGTTCGTGTAATTTTACTTTGTGCTATACGGCCCTGGGCCGAGAATGGAATTGAAATACTAGCTTGGTATGTTTTGTCGTGGGTATTTTCATTTTCCCGCCTCTGCCGGGGTGCGACTGCAATTACACGTTTCCAGCGAAACAATTTGGTCCAATTTTCTTTTTTTTGCCTTAGTCCAATGCCCCTAACATATATAGAATACGGTGTATACCCGCAATCGAAAAATATCCGAATGTGACAGTTGTGTTGGCTTTATGTGCTGAGATTACTTTCCCCTTTGGATAGATTGTATGTTATGTTAGTTGGGCGTCGCTGAAATACTTTATTTCATACATTTAATTAGAAATAACCCACATTTTGATAAGGACACAACATTTTTTTCTTCGGTCATCTTCTATATAAAGTCCTTTGACAAATGATATTGAAAAGTTACGACAAATAGAGTTGAAGAGTGTAGCAATAGGAAAAAAGTTAATAGGGTGCCTAAATTTGTATCCTCGTGCCAGACAATATCTGCTGAGGTGATAGTTCACAGCAGTATTTGAGCATCAACTTAGATGTATGGAAGTGAAACATGGACGTGGAAAAGGACTGAGAGGAGCCGAATTAATGTTATGAAAGGTATGAGATACAGAAAAATGTGAGACAGAAGTACGAGATACATAAGTGTGAGAGACAGGAGTATAAGAAGTGTGGGATATAGAAGAGTATATGAGAGATGTATGGATGTGAGCGAAGCGAAAGCTGTGCTCGTGGGTAGAAAAGCATGGTAATCTGGAAAAATATAATAATTACTAACAGGAAAAATATCCTAACACGATAAATTTTCTGCAATTTAAGTACCAACTGAAAGCGTGAACTTTTATCACTGTTTTTAGATTTTTTTATATTATTATGTCATTTTCTTTTCGCGATAGGCAAATAGTTTAGAACACCAAACTATTCATATATACTTCTTCAGCTGACCCCCTTCGTGACGTAGTTGCTAAAACACTGCTCTTCCACCCGGAAGTTTCGGGTTTACTTTCTGAAGAAAAAAAAAACATATATAAGGTACCTGTCTAGTTAAATAAATTGTCTGGTAATAACACTTGCTCGCTATAGACGTATTCGAGTGTTGTTACCTGTCCACGTGCCTACTCCAGTGGTTATTAAAGCGAAAGCTCGTTTTTTGGGTCCGAAGAAAATAATATCACCCGTCCATGCTCTTAAATATATCCGCATCACCAATCCGGATTTGTTGAAGGGTTGTTTCGTATTAAATTTTCATTGTATTTCGTATAACCTGATGGGCTTATTACTACTAGACTATCTCTTCCAACCAAACAGAAAGGTAATTAGGTCCGTAAGGAAAATTAGACTGGAATCTTTTTTAAAAATCTGGAATTCTACAAGGATCATGCCCACAGACCCCAGGCTGGAAAACAGGTGTTTACCAATTCGGTCACGGACGGTTTGGGCTTGAAGAAAGACTAACAATATGAATAAGAACAGAAGAAAGACTAACAATACGAATTAGTGCAAATATGAGAGGATGATTTAGGAAAGTATGGTTGGGTCAAGGGAGTTATATTTTGAAAGAAGCAAACGTAGAAATTCACTGAAATCGTAGGGGTTGAATAAATGTGTGGATGTAGAGGAAGCGATAGATGTGTGTCGAGATATGAATGTCTGGAGCTTTATCTTGTCTGCCTACCCTGACATGGGAATGGCGTCATGTTATGTATATATGTTGTTTTTCCTCGTCCAATAAACTTTTCTATCTTTGTAACAATTAACCATGTATGGTACTTATTTTCAATACATATTTTTTAATCTAACATATTATAGCATATGTTACATACATACGAGAGCTGTACAATACCATAAAGTGCCAAAGGATTACATGTGCGGGTCATGTATTGAGAAGAGATTTATTTTAATTAGTATTATTGGGCATGTTCGAGGGTCAAAACAGAACATGTAGAAGGCGCCTGTCTTCGTTGAGCAACATTCACGAAAGCACAGGACAGTTGTTTGATGAACTCTACATCATCGCACCAAATGCAAATAAATTGCGCGATATTAGGTCGATGTCTATGCACTCGTATGTGATTGGGTTTAATATGTATGAACACATTTAAAACACAAAAACACACCCCCATATATGTTTTATCGCTTCCCATTGAATAATAAACGCACTTTAAAGTGTTGTCGTACACAAAGGTCGTTTTGAAAGCGAATAAGTTTTATCCTTTTGTCATGGATTTATCTAACTGCTGCAATCCGATTGTGGTCCTCACAAAGCAATGCCACGCTCTGCTGACTTCCAGTTGCCGGCTGGACATTTGAGGAATTCCGCATGAAGCCATCACAATGCCAATAAAAAGAGGGTTCTCATTGCTTTTGAGTTACACAAAAATATTCGTTCATTCATAACATCATCATCTTAATTTCCACCCTCTTTATTCGTTCACGGCTGAACGTACTTAGGTTTCTCTGCGACCTCTACAAAGCTGTGCGCCTCGTAAATTCCCATTTATGCCTTACATTTTATGTATTGTAGATCGTCGCAAAAAAATCTACGTTCATTCAGATTAAGGGCGTTCTCTTCCATCTTGCGATAAGAAGCTTCTTTAAAGACCAGCACACGATACTTTATTTTGAACACGATTATTTATGATCCAGTCGGCATGATTGTGGAATAAACGATGACCTTTGTGGCCTAGTTAGTAAGACGATTTTCTCCCAATCTGGAAGTTGCGGGTTTTATTCCCCTTTGACCCATGTTTATCAAGGGTTTTCGTTTTGATTTAATTTAAGTCTTCTTTACCATCTTTCTTATTAGTTGGAAAATATTGCCATATAGCAATAAACCCGTTGTATACAGCGCAAGTGTAATGCAATACAAAGTACTTCCAAAAGCTATCAGATGTGCACCATTTTTAATTAAGTTCTAGAAAGACTTGAAAAGTATTACATCACTCAGAATTTCATCTTAATTTTCTTTCGTTTGCCTTCCATATCCCTTTATTAAGCATTTCCTCTTGTTTTGTCACTATTATTTAAAGATTTATCATTAATGATTTTGTCTTGCTAAAATTTGTCATGGGTATTATTTTGCTGTTTATTAATTCTAAACAAATATATTTTATGTGCTGACTGTGATAATTTCTATATAGAAAAAACAGAAGATCTTTTGAAAAGAGATTTCGCGAACACAAATCCACCTTAACAAATCCTCTAATTTATTCTGAAATGGCTAATCATTGTCACCGTAAAAACCATACTTTTTCTATCGATGGTGCCAAATTCTTACATATCAGTAGTAACGGAAATAAATTGGACAGATTAGAGGTCCTAGAAATTTCTAAGTCAGTACACTGATCCGAACATCTGTTGAACAGTTATTTCCCAAAAATCTCTCCGTTCTTCGCCGAAATTGTCCCATGCCTCCCTCATCCCTCAGCCCCCAACCGTTGAAGCGTGTATATCGGTACCAGTTCGAACAGCATTTATTCTTGTTTGCGCTCCCCTGAAGATGAGGTGAAAGCCTTGAAACCGGTTGGGTTATACCATCACAAAAAAGTGGAATACACAGTGTTTGATGAAAATAAATTACAAAATATATTTGTCTTTCACAACATGTCTTTGACAGCTTCTATCTCTATACAGTGCATTCAGTCATTTCCTTTAAGGGTAATACAATCTGCTGCCACTTCTTCATCCAGCCAATGTAACCTTGGTTCTCCAACTCCTCTGTTCCTCTCGTAGTCTTCGTTCAGTGCTTTTTTTTTCAGGGTTGTTATACCTCATACCCTGCACATGTCTCAACCAGCACAGTAAACTGTTGTTGACAGTTTGAATATCATTGGTTTCCTAATATAATGCATATAGAAGTATCTTCTCTGCGTGTTTCCCTCCTGTCTGGTCGGTAGATTAAACGGAGAATTTCTCTCTCTTATATAAATACTGTATCATGACAAATCCTCCCTAATCATTTCCATACAAGAATTTAGCTCGTTGAATTCATGTTTACGACAGCCATTATTCTAAAAGACTTATATTTCTTACCACACCATAGTTAGCAACAGGTGATATCGTGGAGCTTCTGAAATTCCACATTCACAGTTTGAAGGGGGAGAGATATCTGAAAAGAGATATGAAAATAAATTACTGCCAAGCTACACGCAGACCTTGGAAGGTGCTTGCGAAACAATCTGGTAGCAGGTCCGTTTTATACAGACATGTCTACATATCTTGATTCAAGGGTCTTAAAAAATATGGTCTTCAAAAGTCTTTTACAATTTAAAAAAATAATTGTTTTGTGAGTTGAATCTTCTTTTAGATTTATATCAATATATTGTGAATCAACTGTTTATTTTGAAAATGGTACTGTAATAAGTTGATTTAAGTTAAACTCTAAAAAAATTTAACTTTGAACGACAAATATTTAATTTTAAGACAATACACATACGTATTTAATTTGTTGACTATAAATAATACGAATATACTAAACTCCCATTGATTAGTCAAAAAATGTACGCAAAAATATGTAAATTCATTTCGAACCTCAGTTGTTATGTGAAATAAAAAAAAAACTGTTTTCTGTTCTTGCTTAAAAAAGTTATTTGAAAGTATTCTTTTAATACAAAATTTTTTATAACATTTTTACTGATAATTATTTTTTCTTAATTTCGTTGAATTGGTAAATTTGTTTATTTTATAGTTATGAACATCTTATAAAGCTCGTATCCGAAGCTCATTAAAGAGTCTACGTAGAAATATTCTAGCAAAATCATTACGAAGACGATTGCAACATAACTCTTTACGGTTATATTACCATGAATCACGTAATTAGTTGCTTACCGCGAAATGAATGTTTCCGTGAGTAAGAGCATACATATATAATGATTTAATATCACTCATAGCGGATATTTTTCCGATGAGATCACTAACAAAATATTACTACATAAATCTCTTATCAAATTTTGCCGGTCGTACAGTTCTTAAGTTTCCATGAAAGCGCTTTTCTTCTTTAAGTTTGATTCTAAGTTTACTGTCTACAGTATCACTGAATCCTAAGCTTATAAACTAACAGCATATTAGTTTCTTTCTGGATTGACTAAGCTGTTTGGTTCCTAATAGCTTAGATTTTTCATATGTACGTTCTTGGTAGTTCTATGCTCTTTTACATCCAAAATAATCGGCTAGATCTTATCATGATGGGGATTCAAGGTAGACAGATATGGATTGGATTTATTATATTTCACATTTATTTTGTGCTGAATATAAATTGTTATCATAATCGTGTCAGCCTGCATCCACCCAGTGTTGAGAATTGTCCTCTTTATTAAAGCCACATTTATGTATCGTTGTCCCTGTGCATCCAGTTCGAGCCATTATCTCTTACTTTTATTATTTTTTACTTAATTAATTATCTCCTAAGACTCTTTTGTCCGGTTCGTTGTCTACATTGAAATGGTCATTTATGAGTTTTTTTTTAATAACATAAGAAAAAAATGGCTAACGATATTGAAGATAATAGAATAGATTGCTATTTGAAAAATTTCTCAACGAGTTGAGTAATTATAAAAACAAATTAAAATAAAATACACAAGATTGTACAGTATTATAATAAAATATTTAATGATATTTATGAAAATAAATTACAAATAGCTAAATCTTTCGAAATTCGCTCGAAGTATAAAAAGCGACAATAAATGCCTTTGA
>CATKWJ010000778.1:0-27701 GCA_949825065.1 Odontocerum albicorne
GTAAAGGGTGACGCATACAGTACGCAATACACACTACAAAAATACATGTATATATTACAAAAAATATGAATTCATTAAATGACGAGCCATAGATTGACTTGAAAACTTTGTTTATATTAAATAAAGTATACAAAGTAAAAGGGGAATACAATCAATATACAAGTATTGTATACGTTGTGAAATATTTTAGATTTTATCAAGGCAAATATTATGTCTTTCATCATATGAACTATATACAAATGAGCGAAATGTAGGTAGAAATTATTCCAACCGACACTATACAAAAACATGATTCCATTGCGTAATAATATAATGAAATAAAAAATTTGATTTGACTTACATAGCTACTAACAAATGTAGTTTGCGTATAATAAATTTGAATTACGTTATTTTAATTCCATAAAATTCCCAGCACTAAAATAGTAACAGGCATTCTCTCCCAGTGATAAATTATTCTCCGTGACATATTCCATAAAAAACAAGTTCCATAGTCTTAAGGCAAAAGGTCCATTGTACTTGTATTCCTTATTAAGGACTGAAAATTGGCATTTTCTTACGACATTATAAATCTTATGATAAAAACATTCTAAATACAAAGTATTATTTAGTAACTATATATATCCATATAAAGAACATTGAAATACGCAACAAGATTAAATGAAAATTTCATTGGAAATGAATATAGATTTGTACCTTTTGTCTTATCACTGCAGAAAGAAAAATGTGATTTCAGAGAATAGAAGAGAAAAAGAATTTTATAATTATTTGAAAACATGATTTTCTCGATGACCATTTTATGTGATTAGTTTGCAACCATAATTGAAGGATTACCGTTTGACAAAAAAAAACTTTATCACTAAGGCACACAAAGTCACTAGTGGCAAGTTCCAAAAATATCAAGTCACCTGCGTACGCGTACCCGACTACTACTGGTGTAGATAATCATGCTCATTATTCTTGTCTATCAATTAGCATTCAATTGATATCATTACGTTATACAGAGAACATAATGTTAAGTCAGTTTGGCCAATCCCTCGAGCTATTCTGTAGACTAATTAGTATAAATATTTATTAGACTGGGAAACAAATAGTAATATGGAAAGGGAGTGACGTGACAACTGCTACTTCGTTAGATTGTTTAATATTCGGTACAAAAAGAAAACAAATACCGAACAGATACACATTATGTAAATCTCAATGTATACTTTGATCAGGGTTTACATCAATAAAATTTAAGATTAATACAAATGTAGTGTAAAATGTGGAAAAAGTATCCACAAACTAATTTAATTTAATGACAAGTTGAAAATTTTTCAAAAATAAATATGGATTCATATAGGTAAACAATTATAATTTTAAAAGTTTTTTAATTATCTTACACATTAAGGCAAATTAGTATTACGTACATAATGCTTACACCCACTTGTAAAAACATCCTGAGACAAGCGCTCCATGTCATATTTATAAACTATATTGAACCTAAATGCAGAGGCAAACTCTAAAACCATAAAATATGGGTATTTCCAGTATTTTAACATACATTATTTTTTAAATATTCAATTCGAATTTGTTATGTTTTTATCTAATATTGCTAGATAACTTGTTGAATAGTTCTTCTGATTGTTATGTTTTTATCTAATATTGCTAGATAGCTTGTTGAATAGTTCTTCTGATTTTTTTTGTGAATGAAACCTTCGAGAATTTGTTTCTTTTTTAAAAAAAAAACTACAATTGTGTTGACATATAAACATAAACAACGGAGTGTTATGAAAATTGAGTAATTCTGAGCTTGTACAATTTTGTGTCCAAGAAAAGGATATTTCTATTCAAAGAGATTGTTAGAAAATATCCGAGATTGGCAATCACACTGTTGAATGCATTTAGATCTACTGAAACACAAGCAAATTCCCCATGCCCGTATTCTACTCTATCGGAGTAAACATTGGAGAATTACACATACAAGAATCAAATTGAGATTGCATCGTAAAATTGGCAGAATTCGTATCTATCTAGTTAATTTTTTATGATAAACTTGTTTAACTGGTTTTTAATATTTGCATACCTTCACAAAATTTCCAAATAATATAATATCTGCATATTCCATGCCATCTCTGTATTTATGAAGTCTAATTATTCACAAATATAATAAATTTAGATTTGTTGTCATCATTAACATAGTTGCCATAATTACAACTTTTTGTTAATGATGACAACTATGTTTGGTATCATAAAGGAAAAGTCAAATGTCTTTATAGTAATTAAATATTTAAATAATAATCTATTGGTACATTGAAACCATATGAGTTACAAATAAAATTTTATTATGTCCAAAAGATTACCTCTACATTTAGTGAAAAAACCCAATATAAACATGAATGAAGCATTTATACCAAACGTTCAGACTAATACTTTTTAATTTTTTCAAACATTTCTGAAACACCACAAATGGAATGGCACACGAGGATTTGCTATAGTATGTACTTAAATTGTGATATTCCTAACACAAGTATAATACCCTTATTGAGATTGCAGTCAAAACATGTGTGTTAGTGAAATACCACAAAAGAATCAATAAAGGGGAACGCGGGCAACATTACACCTACACGTATGTTTCTGGGTGACCAACCTGCCATGGGTGCACTTTTCTAATATTAAATGATACTGGCAAATATTGTTAAAGTCACTAATAAAAAAGTTGGGTAGGGTGAGCTGGAGGGTGCGAAGTAAAATAAAATGTATACGGTTATTCAATATACATTTGACAATAATTTGGAAAAGTATAAAACAGATTGGACGAGAAATGAGTAGGAGCAATTTTTTGCTACATTATCAGAATCCTGTTTGGAAAGCAAATAATTTTTGATAGATTATCAGAATCCTGTTTGGAAAGCAAATAATTTTGATACATTGTCAGAATCCTGTTTGGAAAGCAAATAATTTTCAAATAAGAGGGAGTGAAGTGTAAGAAGATAGATAAAATTAATTTGAAGCATAAACAAAGAAATGGACCGGCCCGTGACCAAATCTAGTGAGGCATTCCACTTGGTAGTATAATATAGTAGGAAAACAAGTAGCGAAGACATGCATCTCATCTGTACCATTCAGAATATTTACATAACATTATATTGAACACACATTGTATTATCATAATCCTTTTGCAAACTTGTCAGGGAAATACATTATATTCATTCTTATCAAAATAACTCAAAAATAAACTTGAATACTTTACGCTTTTTATATATTTAGCACATTTTTTTAACATTTAAAAAAGATTTCTCTAAATTAAGAAAATGGGAAAAACATTTTAAAAACTTTACTATTGTACTTAATGTATATTTATGCCAGAAGTATATTTATTATTTTTTAATATTGTTAAGATCCAATTTTGTCAAAATTTGTGAGATTAGAATATAATTGAGAATCGTTCGAGATAGGAAATACGATGAAAAAAGAAAGGGAATTACAATCGAGTTGTTTATAGATATAGAGGGTCTTCATCACGGAGGCGATAGAAATATACAGCGATTGCCATTTAAGATAAAGGTCTTCATAATGTCACTGAACGGTATAAGGCCACGGAAAGGTTAAAAATAAAGTCATTTACGGAGGGCGCAATATTCGTAATCAACACGTGTAGGGAATAATCGAGTGGGAGCGAAATAAAATGCAACTTACCTGAATTATTGGGTTAATCCTTAAATCTCAAATATGCAGCACTTCCGCGCAATAGGCAATACAATACTATTATCCAAGTACTCGTATCTCAGGGAAAACGTCAAAACACGCAACTGTCACTTTGACAGCGTGTACAGTGGTAGGCACTGTATTATGGCACCATGCCAGGCATTTTCAAACTTTTGTAAGAGTTATTTTGACAATGAATCAAATTTAGCCTTACCTCAAATCAATTTATTTTAATACCAATAGTTTCGACTTTTTTAAAGTTACAAATATTTTTTCGATTTTATTTATTTATATTTATTAAAGATGTTATATTGGGTAGATGCAAACGTTCGTCCCGTTTTTGGCGCTAGATGGCGTTGTATCGTAAAACCGAAGTATTATTAACTTCACACGTGTCAAGTTTTGATGTTGTTTAACAGAAGGAATTTTAGCGAGTACTTGGGGGGAAGAGTTGTGCTATTTGATAGTTTTTTGACATATTGTTAAGTATTAAAAATTGCAGAAAATAAGGAGTACTTTAGACATATTATGCTTTTTTATTTTCGGAAAGGCAATAATGCGTTGCAGACGCAAAAGAAGATATATGCTGTGTACTGTGAGGGTGCCGTTGATGATTCCACGTGTCGTACGTGGTTCAGAAAGTTTCGTGATAGCAATTTTAATCTTAGCTATGCATCACGTTCTGGACGACTGGTTGAGGCTGATGGCTACGAAATATTGGAGCTAATTGAAAGTGATCGAGTTAACGGAGAAAAATTTGATAGACCGAATTTCTGCTTGCGGTTATCTATTGAAGCACAATGAAATCGATCCATTTTTAAAGCGGATGGTTACAGGTGATGAAAAATGGATTACGTATTTGGTGGGACTGGAAGGGAATCGTTTATTATGAGCTGTTACCTGAAAACCAGACCATTAATTTGGAGAAATACTGTTCACAACTAAGTAATTAAAGCGAGCAATCTATCAGAAGCGGCCTGAATTACCCAACAGAAAGGGTATTGCGTTCTATCAAGACAATGCTTGACCACATGTGTCTTTGGCCCCCCAACACAAACATTTACAATTTAACAGGGATGTTTTGGTCCATTCTCCGTACTCTCCCGACCTTGCGTCCTTCGACTATCATTTATTATATTATTTATAGTTAAGGCATTAAGGCACAAACAAGACTTGTTTATGCTCCCCTGATGATGAGGGGAAAGCCTTGAAACCGGCAGGGTTATACCGTTACAAAAAAGTGGAATAAACAGTGTTTGATAAAACAAATTATAATATCATTTATTTAGATAGCTTCAAAACAGCTTAGATGGTAAAAACTTTTCTTCCTTGGAAGACTTGAAAAATCACCTGGATCAGTTCTTTAGCCAGAAACCTCAAAGCTTCTATGAGCCCGGGATTATGCAGCTACCAGAGAGATGGAGAAAGGTCATCCAACAGAACAGCGCATACTATATTGATTAAATGTAATTTTTAGTAAATAATTTTTTTTTTTTTTTTTTTGTATAAAAAGTGGGACGAACTTTTTCCTCAACCCAATATTATTATAGCTGCGCTACAAAATGGGTCATGTGGGCATAAATGATATCACAATTAGAACAGAAATTAAATATGCTACACTAAAAATGCTATATAAATTTGATTAGCATTACAGAGATACATAATATATGCAGAGAAAACAAAAAAGTATAATATACAGGAATCGTAGTCTATTCTATTCTATTAGTAAAGTAATTCAGTTTCAATATCCTGATATTGGTCATTACAATGGTCATGATCTCCATTGGACCAATTCATGAACCAAGTAAATAAAGTTGTTGCTGCGCAAGGTTCTCTAAAATAAAGAATATGGTGAACTGGGAGCAATGGAAGAATTTACAAAGAATGCGTAATACCCATTATAGGATTTGAGACTATATCAAGTACAATGAAAATCAAAAGAATGCTGCCAAGTCCAGAGATGAAAACCCTCAACACCATTATAAGCAAATACTTCAAAAGCAAGAAAGAAACGCCTATATGCGGGAAATATGTCAACTACAGGAAGTGTTTTTGAAGAAGGGCAGGAAGACAATGTCATTGACATGGAAAGGATGGTAAATATCAGAATGTGCATGGGAAGCCTGCCAGCAATCACCTTCCTAGAAGACTATTGGAAAGATTAAAGGACAGTTGGGAGTTTGTCTCAGGAGAGAAGGGAGTCCAATGCAGGAGTAGGCCAAACAGCCTAAAAGAAGTATTTTTTTATTTAGTTAGCTACATTTCACTCTAATTGGTAGAAATATATTTAATATTTGTTTGTTATATGCAAAAAGTATTTTCGTTATTACAGTGAGCGTTTGTATGGAAATATTGGAACTTCAAAATCTAAAATAGCACTGGTCAATTATAGCCATGAAATATTATTTTCATGCCTTTTGTAATAGTGTTACTGTATATATTTTTAAATTTTTCTAACTATATTTGTCTATTGCAATTGTTAAACTATTGTTAAACAATCACTAGACACTAATATTATATTAAAACATCTGATGCATCCAGTAATGTGAAGTAATGCACTATACTATAAGTAGCTGAGAAGTAACATAGTTACTCATCTTGACTAAGTTGCTATAAGTAGTCCACTAGTTTAGATTCAACATTAATTTAACTTTAGATTGAAAACAATCATCATTTTCTGAAAGCAAGAAAAATATATTTGTGGCATTTGAAATAAATTTTAACTTTTTGCAACTTTTTGTTAATGATGACAACTATGTTTGGTATCATAAAGGAATAGTGAAATGTCTTTGCAATAGTAATTGAATATTTAAATAATTATTGATATACTAGGGTCACATTAACTCCGTAACATTTTCTGTAAAGGCGGCAGCCGTTAAAAATGACTAAATAAATATATTTAAAATGATAGAAAAATCCAATACCATTGAAATAAAGTAATAAAACAAAGTAAATGAATTTCCCAAACAAGTTTGAAGAAGAATAACATTTTGAAAAATAAAAGACATAGCAAAACATGATTGAACATAGAATCCGTACAAATTGGACAGTACTGAGAAAAGTATCGGGAAAGTAAAGAGAAAGAGTTATGTCAGTATGTATTATAAAAATGTCTGTGTGTGTGAACTACATGATGTAATATCATCCCTTCCTTCTAGAAACGTGCAAAAAATGAAGTATATCAATGTAATTATCTTACTAGTTTATTATAATGCAAAATGTACATGCGAGCAAGAATTCAGATACAAAATTTGATTTATCTTACTAATTAATGTTGATCATTCTGTCCAAAACTTGCCTACAAGTAGTAATAATATTTCCTTACAGATTACCTAATCAATATTTTGGTTCATTTGTTTTAAACTTAAATGATTGCATTAACCAATTTATTTAAGATATATAAGACGTAACACTAGACACATGTTCTGGCAAAAAGTATCATTTCTCTTACATTGGCATTTATATAGAAATTTCCTCATTGTTTAATATAAACTTCCAAAATTGTGATTCTTCAATGCAATCATGAATTATTTAATTTATCACAGAAAATTATGTATTTACAAATTTTCTACAAATGTGTACCTTAAGCATCGAGAACACAATCTGGAGACGGTGGCGCCCGCACGCACTCCTATATATAGCTGCCACTGCGGAAACCTGGATCCCCCCTCATCATCTCTCATCGCTTGTTCGTACTGTATTGTAGTGTAGTGTAGTGTAGCGATATATTATCGATTATCGAAACAAATTATTGGAAATACTGATATACGGTTAAAAGTTACTTGCTACTAATGTTTTTAGATCGAGTCTGAGAGTTTTGATGGAGATCCATTTTCTTAAAATGATTCTTTGATGATGTTAAAAAATATATATTTATATTCCACATTTTGTATTTAATCGCAAACGCCACCCTCATAAAATGCAGAGAAAAATTTGCTTTTCAAATAAGCTTTGATAAATACTGTAAAAGCTTTTAGTTATCAAAAAATCCCCATTAATGAAAATAAATAAAAAATATACACATATAAATATATGTAAACATAAATTATATATTAAATGGCTAATAAATATTGTACTGTGTACATAACATAAAACATTTGACTACTTAAGAATGTATCATCACAAATTATATATGGTAAAATGACATACTGGATAAATATTTAATTCTCAAACACATTTTGAACAACCATGGATTTGATCCATCATTATTAGAACATAAAGATTCACTCTCATTTAAAAATCTGATTTAAAGTAATGTGAAGTGAAAATTGTGTAGCATAAAATAATTTTTTTACTCGTTTATTAACAAATATTCATAGGTATATTTGAATATGAGAAATTATATTTCTTAAGAAATTGACTTTCAATGAATGTTTGCTTTATGGATGTCTCAGTAGGTGTAAATTAAATTATTTTAAAATAAATTTTGAATATATGTGTATGATACCTCATTTATTCTGAAAATTAAAAGTGTATTAATAAAAGTAGTAAAGAATGATGCTTTGTAGAAGTATTTTTGCAGTGTTTTGGCCTTTTGTATACTGACTCTCAATTGGCAGTTCATGATAATCATGCGGTGCCTAATTCTGATTTATAGAAAAAGTGTTTGGTTGTGATAAAATACATTTATAACATGCCTCACATGAATAGCGTAATAGTTTAATACAAAAATTAGATCATCGAATTGCTTTTTTTACATATAATGTAATTCCAAACACTTGAAAACCTTCTTTATTTTCTCAAAAACAAGAACAGTAGGTATATTGTATAGTTCACATATTATTTTAAGTTTGTATTATCAGGGAGTTGAAACTATTTCTAATTTTACTGGCTTTACACACATTGTTGTGTACTATCACAGAAACGTAATGGAATTTATTTATTGAAACGTAATGGAATTTGAAAAACATTTATTCATGTCAAACTGAAAACAAGTATAAAAAATTGACATACAGGGGATTTCCCTATTTTAGGTAAATTGTGGAAACGTATTTTACTAAGTAATCAAATGATGTGGTCCCGAGATAATAGATTGCGTAGTTCTGGCACAGTCAGGTGATGTTTTACTTAGTAACAATTGAAAAAGAAAATATTATCGAAATTCAAAATGGAATGATTCTTTATGGTAAATAGTGCTTGAGAGTCAAAATCTCTTACTAAAGTAATATACAGACTAAGTGATATTCTTCAATCATAACAAGGATAAATTTATCATCATAAAAAACATGGTGTACTTTTTATAGAACTCTAATATTATATATTCTGTCAAGAAAATAAACAAAGAAACAGCCCACTTTGCGTTCTTACTGCTTCAACATATAAAATTTTCAACAAAATAATTTTACACATAAATATTTAACATTATAAATATTAAGTGTAGCGAATAACAAGATAATTTCTCCCGCTTCTAAATCTGGTATGCTTGCGTCAGTCTTTTAAGAGTAACCACTGACTTGATTAGTTTAATGTGATCAAGAATTGTTTCCCAATTACAAACACATTATATTCAAAAAGAGAAGGCGATTTAAAAAAGTGAGATTTGTATATTTTCAAATTCCACTGAATTATACCATATGCGTATCTCCAGTTTTCAGATAATTTTTCCATATATTTGTCCCTTGCTAAATGATTAACAGTGTTTTTTTAGTACATTTACTTATTTGTCAAATATATTGGAAATTATAATAAGGAATTAGATGACTTGGAAATATGCAAAGTGGGCATTTTTAATCAATTCATGTTAACATACAAAATGTTTAATATAACATATACATACACATGTACATATACATATACATGGAACTGAACTGGAACAAATATTATAACATGTATAGATATTTCAATAAAATTTTTGATAAAAAAAACCATATATTTAAACAATCTCAACATGACAAATAATGGGACTTTTGTCTTCATAAAATTATAACCAGAATAAGTATCCAAATAATATGTATTCTGAGTTTCTGTGGGGAAAAAAATTGATGTAAAATGATGTAATAGTTATTCTCTTTAAACAAGTACAGATTGTCTGGTTGATCAGAAGAGGTCGCCATCTACTCATATCATTTAACTCACCAGATCATATTTGGTGCAATATATGGTAGAGGTAAAGAAAACAAATATCCAGTTTAAAAGCCCCACAAAACTAAACATTTGATTAATAGAGAAATACATTTACAAAATAAATTTTCATAGATGGTAAACAATTTTTTTTAAATAACCAAACAAATAAAATATTTAACAAAAACTGAGTTAAACAAAAATAGAAGAAATTTTTTAAACTAGCATTGGATTATCTTATATTAAAATAAATTGAAATCAAATAACAATATAAAATGAGGCCTAAAACTAGTGTAGCAGCTAAAATATAATTTGTTTAATCATTAAAGATAATAAGAATGTCCATTAAAAATGTATTAATCAGTTCAAACATTTATAAAAGGAACAATTTGAACTAGGTATGCAAGTGTTTCCGAGAGAAGATTTACTTTATACAATCATTAATTATTTATAAAGCACTTGGGGGAAGGACAGCAAATTCAATTAAAAATTTATTTCACATACGTAACTTAACATTTTAATTTCAATAACTGGTTATAAATGCTAGACTAATGGTAACATTTTAAAGTCTGTTGTCTTTAAAATACACTCTTTTTATATTCATCTCTTTAGTATCGGGTGAAATATAGTTATTGTCGGAGCAACTGTACGAGTATAATGCAGTCAGTGCAGTGTACACGCACACACCTCCGAGTGTTAAGTCTGAAGACAAAATGCCGATTATAATCAGTGATTCCGATTAAATCAAATGCCGATTAAATCAAATAATTATTTGGTGTCTGCGTTTTGACTATTTTGCTATATAGCTTTGTATTCTGGCATATTGGTAAAGAACACTTTTCAATGTTGAGAACAGATGCTTAAGGAGGATGATAAGTGTCAACTGGTACAATCTCTTGACAAATGAGATGATTCGTCTTCGGACACATCAGGGTTCAAAGATGATGTTACTAGATGATATAAAGGATGTTGCATAGAAACTGTTCAAGAGCTGCACTGTTTTATCACTTATAGGACTATAGACTCGACAGATTGTTCATAAATCCTACATCATACACCACATGTTTCGATAAGGAGATTCGTAGTCTAGACCTAACGTGGGATTATGTGTAGTGCAGGGCCATGGACTGACCTAGATGGAGGTATTTTGTTGTATCCCTGTGTTCTGAAGGGAATCTGGTGGTACTAATGAATGATTTTTCAGATAAGAATTATAAAATTTTAATGTTGATTGTTGAGAAATTACATATATCAAAGAAACCATAATACAAATTAAAAATAAGGCAGGCCACTTTTATATTACCGTTGACATTTTAAGACAATTTTTTCATAACGTTGCATTCATCTGTGACTTAAGGATTTGGGTAATTTTAAAATTTGGTCATTGTAATAACTTATTACAGTCAAGATTTGGATTGACGAACTAATATTTGTGAATTTTGTATTGTATATAAGACGTGTTACTGTTCTCCACAGAATGTTGTATTGTATATAAGACGTGTTATTGTTCTCCACAGAATGTTGTATTGTATATAAGACGTGTTACTGTTCTCCACAGAATGTTGTATTGTATATAAGACGTGTTACTGTTCTCCACAGAATTTGACTGTATACAGAACATATTAGTCCTCCACACAATTGTATTGTAAATAGGACATACACACATTACTGTCGTTACACAATTTTCATAACTTATTTATTGCTTGCTGCTATTATTTTCGAGTCATGTCAAAGTGTCCTGAATGGTGTGACAATTTCTGACTACACAAGGCAATTTTTGTAGCTACATCCTAGTTTTAATTTACTTTGAAAATTGATGTTCTAAAATGAATGGTTTAAAGATAAAATGTATTGAAAATATTCTATAAAAGTGATATTTGGTAACTACTAGTAATATCACTACAAGAGTGTTTTATTGAATTTATGTCTCGAAGCTATTCGAAATAAGCCACAAGCTGCAATTGCTAACAGACAACTGGTAGGCGACTTGCCCAACTGGGACTCTTTCCCTTGTTGGTATGTTAGGAAATAAGCCACAAGCTGCAATTGCTAACAGACAACTGGTAGGCGACTTGCCCAACTGGGACTCTTTCACTTGTTGGTATGTTAGGAAATAAGCCACAAGCTGCAATTGCTAACAGACAACTGGTAGGCGACTTGCCCAACTGGGACTCTTTCACTTGTTGGTATGTTAGGAAATAAGCCACAAGCTGCAATTGCTAACAGACAACTGGTAGGCGACTTGCCCAACTGGGACTCTTTCACTTGTTGGTATGTTAGGAAATATTTACTTTAATAATATATCTTTTCA
This sequence comes from Odontocerum albicorne, assembly GCA_949825065.1. Lineage (NCBI taxonomy): Eukaryota > Metazoa > Arthropoda > Insecta > Trichoptera > Odontoceridae > Odontocerum > Odontocerum albicorne. The sequence goes on from CATKWJ010000778.1 coordinate 12,056, forward strand.
GTTTTTGTGAGTTTCTCGGAGCACCCCATCCTCCTTTGTTCCTTTAATCAATAATCTGCTTATTCGAAAAACGTTGCTGACCTATGGATTGGACTATCGATGCTAACTGCACCTTAGAACAATAACTATCTTTTCACCCTTTTACGAAGATCATTGAATATTATTTGAATTATGTACATAACACAATTATTTTAAGCCAAAAAACTTAAAATTCATCTATTTTGTTGGTAATTTGTAGATTGTGAAAAATCATAGGAATAATTTGGGTCGGTAGACTTAGTACGTCATAGACGATACATGCACTCATCTGATTACATAAGAGAATATGATGGCTTTTTATCAGGACAGACGAAATAAATCAACATTTAGCTTTCTTTCATATGTACAGTATAAAAAGGTACCTTTCTTGTTTTCTCATTGTTAAGTCTTTGTCTAACTCTATAAAGAAACAGTGTGATGGGCATATAGGCATAAAAATAAATATTCATGTCTGAAAAGGTAAATATTTGACATGTACTATATTTTTGTTACTAACAAATTCAATGCGTCACTATTGGTGACACAGATGGGCATCTTTTTACCATAAATACGTATTCATGTTTAATTTAATTTTTCCTCAATATTAATAAACCTATTATTCTTTTTACATAAAAAATTTAAGATAGATTGAACTTTCTTATACTCATTTCACATAAATACAAAGCCAAATCAACATTCAAATCATTATTTATGGACAAAAACTTTTATATCATTAATCGTGGCCAATTCCCGCATATTATTAGTCGTCATTTTAGAAAAACTGTCGACTTAAAGACAACTGTGCCGCAATATTTTTTTATTATTAATGTTTTTTAATAAAAAATATTGTTTATTTAACTTCAACTGAATTTCACATTTCAAAAACAACATCACACTCTTTTACCTAGTCCACTTCAGTATTGGTATGCTGAGCAATATTTGAAAATGATCCCTAACTACTACTTCCCTAAATACCATACTACTATACCATACTACTGAGTGGGCAGTGGTCCGATGCTCAGCAATAGTAAGGCGACTATTTCTTGTTATTAGTGTGCACATGGTGAAAAAACTTAGCATGAATCGGCCCATTAGTTGTGGATCATGAGATAACTGTCTTATAAAATATTAGGTAAAGCGAAAAGAAATGACAATTTTCATTAGGCGTCACGTTGAAACCAGTTTGCCACCAGTTACCGTTGGGTTAATACGTCGTGGCTGGTATCGTTTTGATGCTCTATTAATATCCTTTCTGTTTTGATATTTATTTTTGGTTTTGGTCTAAAGTACAAAACTGCAAAAGCCAGAGATTGAAGAGACACATTTGCGGTATTTTATGCTGTTTTTATTCGATAAAGGATTGAAGTCAAAATAAGCTACCCAGACCATCTGCGATATTTATAGAGACATCTTGAATCCTCGGAAGTGCCAAAGATGGTTTCAAAAAAATGAAAGTTGTGAAAGGGAATCAAAGGACAAACCAAAAATAGGAAGACCTCTTAAAATCGATGATGACACTTTAAACCCATTAGTGATGTCCGATCCGCGTAAAACTATCAAGGAATTGTCACAAAATATCGGTTGTCCATGATCAATAGTGAAGAACTATTTGAAAAGGCTCGGAAAACAAAATAGACAAGGAATTTGGAAGCCGCACGAACTTTCTCCAACGGCCATGGAACAACGAATAACAATCTGTTCATCTTCACTCTCCAGATATGAAACTGATCCGTTTCTTAGAAAAATTGTTACTGGGTATGAGAAGTGGGTCCTTCACACCAATTCGAGGAGAAAAAATAAACAAAAAACAATGGTTTTCGACGAATCAGGTACATCTGTCTACCCCTCAGCCGACATTGACTCTGAAAAACGTTTTCCTTTGTGTTTGGTAGGATATTTTGGAAGTTATTCATTATGAATTACTAAAACCTGGTCAGACTGTTACAGCAGATGTGTATTGTCCCCAATTCGAAAGATTAAAGGCAGAACTGCTTAAAAAATGATCAGTTTTAGTAAAGAATCAGAGAAGAATTCTACAACATGATAATGCAAAACCACACGCAGCAAGGATTACGCAGGACAAAATAAGAGAGCTAGATTTAGAAGTTCTGCAGCATCCACCATATTCACCTGATATTGCACCTTTGTATTACCATCTTTTTAAGTCGATGGAACATTCGCTTCGAGATAAAAAATCTACGAGTGTCGAACAACTCCGAAATCACTTGGAGTCATATTTTACCGTAAAACTGCCAGAATTTTACGAATAAGGTATTAAAAAACTGCCTATTCTATGGAGGAAGATCATCGGTAACAACGGTAATTATTTAACGAAAAAATATTGTATAGTTTTTGTTTAAATCAATTTTTTGTCGCATCAAAAAAAATTGTCATTTCTTTCCGCTTTACCTAATATTTTAATTACTTCAACAATTCTTTTCATCATCGATTTATTGAAAAAAAAAATTAAAAATAATCAATTTCTTCTATAAGAGTAGAAGATTGACTGATCTCGATGTGAAATTGTTAAATTCATGTATGGATGGGACAAAAGATCCGGATCACTACGAACCCTAATAGTCAGACATTTCAGTTTGAAATTCTTCAAAATGTTGTAAATGTTGCGAGGTTGATGATCCAGAACTACATTCAGGTTCAACATTTAGACTACTGCTGTCTTCAGTATTGTCCACTCACGTCAATATACTATATGAATTGAGAGCATCTTATTATGGAAAATATTTATATAATATAAGCCTGTAGAAAAAGTATAGAGTATTTTTTTTTAAAACTATTTTTTGTCACTTAAAAGAGTTGTGTTCTTTTTGGTGACCTTTTAAAATGAACTAAAGAAAAGTACACGTAAATATGGATATCCCACCTATGTCAAGACATTTGAACCCATGTATACATGGGCAACCCATTGAATCGGTTGAACTGCAAATAGACATTTCCATGTCACTATAAAAGTCATACTGGTTTCTTATAAATAATTTTCAGTGAAAACTATCCTTTCAAAATAAAAATGAGGTAATAATAAATAAAAACACAAGATAAAAGCCATCATACTTCTCCGATATCACAGATGTATTACTAAAATAGAAATAGTCTATGTTCGAAGAGATCGTCTCTGATCACAAGTAATGTTTATAGTAACGGGGGACGTCTATCTCATAAGATGCCCCCCTTTGCAAAGTGATAGTAACTATATTAATAGAAGGATACAAACATTTATACATGGCACTTTAACATTGTTGATTATACGAGTAAGTAAATGAATAGGCAGACCAATTGACCGCATGCCTCACTACGTTACAGGGCGAGTCTAGGCATTCTATATCCAATAAGGCGTTATTACTGATCAATCCAGTCCATTTAACATTCTTAACTATCCACCATTTGTCTAAATCTCCCAATTCTAATACAAATCACAATATATCTTAATGCATATAAATATGTGGGTGGGAGTTGTAAATTATATGGGCTGATTTTATTATTGATTCAATGCCATATTTGTCATGAATTTCTATTTAAACTATATAAGGAAATATAACAATTAGCTTGATGTGTTCAAGTACTAAATAATGATGGCTACCTCAAACATTCACAATGAATTATTTAGTAAATCATTAAAATAAAAGGAGAACTTCTTGTGTTAATATAAACTTGAAGTAAGCAAAATTAAGAAAGACAGTCTTTAATAAACTGTATCCATAACCAAGATTTTAAATGGTTAAGAGTTAAAGCTAATTTATATTCTATGAAATAAGTAGAACACGATGACATTTCCTTTTCTCTCAAATATAGAAATATGTAATATGAAATCAAATATGGCCCCACTGTCAGTGTCAGGGTCAGGGTCAGGCACATGAGAGACACGCGAGAAGTTGGTCTGTCTATTCGGACACATTGCGATTATGTCTCAGTAAAAAGTACCCTTGGATGTGTGTGAAGGATGACTTAAACTAACTTTTTCACTTTCAGAGAGATGAATTTATGAAAAAAATGCTATAATGAAAGATACAAATGGGCCTATAGGACAAATGTCACTTAAAATTATATATTCAAATATTTGAATATAAATAAAGATGCGATGGCAGTTTTAATACACAATATAATATAAGGTTTCTGTAATGACATATTTTGAATTTGTTTAACTAGAAAATATCTCGCTGTGTATAGTGCGGATTCCTGGAACTTGTACGGTCGACCGGCACATCACAGCGAAAGATACGAGAAATTTGTTAAAAATGTTCATTTCATAATGTTCTTAGAGAGAATGCTGCTTAGCCACTCTATGTCTACACTGAAGTCTCGTCTCAGCTACTCACGCGAGTGGCACACGCAGTTCGCACTAGGTTGCGTCCGGAAAGTCACACTAGCAGGTCGCGCAACGCTCACTCGAGAATACTTGCACGATACGTGCATTCTACACACTGTATTCACACGCACCCGGCTTTACTAGTAATCAACAGGTTTTTCCAAAGATGTAACAAGGAAAGAATATAGAAACGTGTAAAAGCTATCTTGTAAATACGTTACTTTAAAAAAGTTTACTTAAATTATCTAAATGGGAAAAATATTGATTAAAAAAGATAATAATACTATGGACATTGCTTGTTAGCTATAGTTTGTAGAAACAAAGACAAATCAAAATTAACTCTCTTTCTGCGGCCGTCACTTGAACCTCACCACCTGTCTCTTCTTCATCATCTCATCGTTGCTCTTGTACTTCTTACTGCGCACGGGGCTCGACGAGAGCCACACGGCATCGCTGGACAGGACTCTACGACACGGATCTCGGGCTATGCAGCTTCTTATGTTTTCCAGTCTTGTTCTACTTCCGAACCTACCGATAGTTCTTTCATATGGTTCTATTACACTAAGTCTATCGAATGTTGTATTGGAGCGGACGATGCTTTTGATTTTATCACTTAAATCCCTCTCCTTGCTGAGAATACTTGGCTCGTCACGAAGAATTTCATTCTCATAATCAGAAATTTCATCTCTATAATCGTAATCCACTCTTAAAGAACTATCTTCATATTCAAAATCCTTATCACTAGGAAGCGGTAAGACTCGGAGACTTCTGTCTGACTTTTCAGCTTCATCCGTGTAATCGATGTTCAAAATGCTGTCACTCGTTTCCCTTTGCCGTAGATGGGCAAGCTCATCAGAGTAGTGTAAGTCTAATATGCTTTCACTTCGAACTCGGTGGCTATTTGCCAGCCCTTCTCCATAGTCGTAATCATCTTCGTAGTACTCCTCATCTTCTTCGAAGTCTGCCATGAAATCCTTAACAGTTTCCAAATCCCCCGCTTTCGTTAGCCTGTCGAGTTCTTCTTGTGTTTTGCATCGTCTGCCCTCTACCTCAATGGCGCTCTCCCTAATTTTCTTGATGTTTTCTTCTGTGTCGTAACTTTCTTCCTCAAAATCTTTTCTGAAGTCGTCGGATTGCATGTCTTCGATGTCCGATCCAATGACGTCTGCCGCAGTGGTAACGCCATACTCTTTCCCTATTCTATAATCATCACTCTCCTCTTTTAAATAGCTTTCACCTATACCTTTAACTGCAAATTGCGTTTCTTTCCTTAAACCAAAATCGTCTTCACTATCCTCTTTAAGGTAACTTTGAATATCGGAATCTAACGTTTCTATTTCGTCCTTATCTTCTAGTCTGCACGTAGCGCTCGTGTATGTTCCTCGTTCAGTATATCTAGAATGGTCTAATAGAGTTCCTAGTGCGTATTTAGAGTATCTAGCACGGCGGGGCTCGCAAGCCCCTTCCCTCCAAGCGGGAGTGGGGGGGAGCGGCGGGGGGCCGCCCTCCGCGTGCTAGCACCAGTCGTCTTCATCAGAGTCGTCCCTGTGCAGCGCCCGGGGCTTGTGGCCATTAGGCAGCGGGGACGGCAGCGCCCGACCCCCGCCCCCGCCGCGGCCTAACGCCAGAGCTTGCTCAAAGCTCAGAGGCACGTCACGTTCTATCAGTCTGGAATATCACAAAACATTGTCATCAAAACTTATTCTTATAGTATATACAAGACATATATCAAATGTTATATTTAAAGAAACTTAAATAATAAATAATCAATCAAAGTAATATTTCTAAAAACATTTTGTGAGAATTTTCAATCAATTTAACCAAATTTTTATAAACCAATTAATTTGAGAGATCTAATTGACGCAAGCATTTAGCAGATTCAGCCATGTATCTAATAAAAACCAAATATTTGATGACCCAACCATGAAGGGTTCAAGGGTATTGGACCATTATTGGAAAACACTCTTCATCTAAAGTTTATTGTGTTCAACTCTAATATATGTAATTTCCTTGATAAAATGATTAAGTTGACAAAATGTATCTTACTTCAGAAAGCGTGTTCAGTATACAGTCAAAGAAAACAATCTGGTGGTTGGGATATTACGGGGTATACCTATCTCTTTCCCGGAACTCCCTCTCCAGCAGGCGGTCCCTCTCCCGGTCCGTATCCCGTTCCCTCTCCCTGTCCCGTAACTGCAGTGAGTGCAGTGAGTGAGGCGTGGCATGCACCGACATGTGTTGCTGCAAATATTCATACTTTAACTCTATATATCATGTAGACTTATACAGTAGTCTTTACCAGCAATGACGAGTCTTCTAATTCTTTTAAAATACAGCGCAAGCCGAGAGGGACAGTTTGGAATGGCCTGTAACTGCAAGTGTTGAGGGATGATGCACAAGAAAACCAACCAAGTGATGGACTCTTAATCAATTCTATCTAATGTGTGGAGTGTAGAGGCGGATGATGATAAATCACTAACCCTAAAGCCTTGCATGCTTTCATGTGGGTCACATTACTAGTCAATGAACCTACATAAATGGAAAGAGTACTAGATCTTAAATTCTTTAAGATTCAATCACATTTCATAATCTAAAACGAGTGTACAGTAAACGTGTACACTTGGAGGATATCTTGTCCTCTTAATGATTATTTGTGTAAAATAAATCAATAAATGTATAACTTGGCTGATCAGTACAAAATTATATTCCAAATATGAAGGTCAATTGAGACGTTTGCTTCCTGACCAAGAAATATGAAGGCGAATTGAGACGTTTGCTTCCTGACTAAGAAATATGAAGGTGAATTGAGACGTTTGCTTCCTGACTAAGAAATATGAAGGCGAATTGAGACGTTTGCTTCCTGACTAAGAAATATGAAGGCGAATTGAGACGTTTGCTTCCTGAATAAGAAATATGAAGGCGAATTGAGACGTTTGCTTCCTGACTAAGAAATATGAAGGCGAATTGAGACCTTTGCTTCCTGACTAAGAAATATGAAGGTGAATTGAGATGGTTGATTCCTGACTAAGAAAGAAAATGTTAATCTTTTTAATTTTTAACATATTCCTTTCTAACTCCTTTATACACCGAGATTCTTAAATACAATGCCACTTACAAGGCCCAAGGAAAATCATTACTCAAAACAGGTGTTAACAGCAGATTCAAGCTCGTAATTTTTTGAAAATTTCGGTTCACCAAGTATTTTTTCAAGTTTAGAAACAGGCAGAAGTTAGAAAGCATCATATCTGTTGAATATGGATGGTGTAGAAGCTATTTGAAACCTTTTCCCTGGCTCCATCCCAACTCACTGTCTGCGAAGACTGTTGGGGTCAGCTCTCCTCGTCCTCAGGTTGTATGCTCTTCTGTCCCGGACTACGTACCCCAGGCCGTGCGTCTGCATCAGGTTATTTTTTTGCACCACCCACGAATTCTTTGGGCTTCCTCTGGCTGTTATTCGAGGAAGATCCATGGAGATTGCCTGGTTCACAATGTGATCGGGTGCTCTGCGTCCAACGTGCCCATACCATCTCAATCGCCTCTCTTCCATCTTGCTGTTGATGTCTATAACACCTAGGCTTCCACAAATGCGTGAGCTTTTTATTTTGTCTCTTAAGGACACACCAGCTGACCATCTTAGCATGCGCATTTCAGCAGTTTCTAGTTGCCTAGAGTAGGAGTTATACATCGTCCAGCATTCGGAGCCATAGAGGAGTGCGGGTCTGAAAATCGTTTAGTATACTTTTTCTTTTAACTTTACTGGCATTTTCGGATCACATAGAACTCCCGTCATTGATCTAAACTTCATCCATCCCACACTAATTCGATGTGTTACATCTGCTGCACATCCTCCATCGCTATGGATGAGTGACCCAAGATACTTAAAGGAGTCACAATTTGGTAATGTTTCTCCATCCATTTGCATTACGGGAGTGACAGCATTTGTGTTCTCGAATGGTAGGTACAGATACTCTGTTTTCTTTCTGCTCAGTCTCAATCCATTGTCCTCCAAGATTCTTCTCCACCTTTCCAGACTATTTTGCAGGTCTTCATGTTTTTCACTTATTAATACAATATTGTCTGCAAATAGTAGGATCTTTAGGAGACTGTTCATTTCCTGGTTAGTTAAATAGTCCATGACTAAGATGAACAGTAGCGGACTGAGTACCGATCCTTGATGTACCCCCACCTTTACAGGAAATTCTTGTGAAGTTCCCGAAGTGCACCTCACTTGCGTTGTCACATTATCATACATGTCCTGGATGGCAAGTACATACTTTTCTGGTACACTATGTGCTCTAAGTGCTGCCCAAATTAGGCTTCTAAGGACCCTGTCAAATGCCTTTTCAAGATCGATGAAGACCATATGAAGGTCTTTCTTGGCATCACAGTGTTTTTCAACAAGGAGTCTAATGGTTTGAATGGCGTCTACTGTTGATTTTCCCGATACGAAGCCACACTGGTTGTCATGTATTTCCACCAAATTCCTGATTCTCGAGTTTATAATTCGCTCATAGATTTTCATAGTGTGGGATATTAGCTTGATGCCTCTATAGTTGTCGCATTTCCTGGAGTCTCCTTTGTTTTTGTAGAAGGGAAGGAGAAAGCTTCTTCGGAATTCATCTGGCATTGGGTCTCTGGCCAATATTTTATTAAAGAGCTTACACAGCCAATTCTGTCCTCATTCACCACATTCTTTCCAAAATTCAGTTGGTATATTGTCTGGTCCTACTGCCTTTTCTGTTTTCATTTGACATATGGCCAACCCTACTTCTGCAGGAGTAATTTCTACAATTGGCTCAAAGATTTGTTGTTCTGAAGGATATGAGGTTCTCGGAAGCTATTTGAAACCGAATTTGTAATTATCAGCCATTGAGTGTTCCAACTTGTGAATATGGGCATTGTCCTGGTGGAACATCAAGGTTTTTACTCTATATTTCATCCTGTATACAGCTTTGGTAGGAAACATAATATTCAGTGTGTTATTGCACCTTCTCCTATGTAATCATTTGTATCCCAAAACACTTTGAAAGAAGCCTTCACTTTGTTGGCTGATAGAATCGACTAAGCTTTCTTTTGCATTGCTTTAATTGTTGTAAGGAATCTAGAGTATGGTGGTGAGTCCAGGATTCATCTATAGTAAAAAATTGATCCAAAAATTCGCGATGATCCGTTATATAAGAGACTAAATTCTCGAAAGAGTGAGACGAGTATGTTATGCCTGTGTTTGACCGTTAAAATATTTGTTATCCATCTTGTAGACATCTTATGTATTGATAATAATTTAATGATAATAATATTGTACATTCACCTATATAAGAGACTAAATTCTCGAAAGAGTGAGACGAGTATGTTATGCCTGTGTTTGACCGTTAAAATATTTGTTATCCATCTTGTAGACATCTTATGTATTGATAATAATTTAATGATAATAATATTGTACATTCACCTATATAAAATGTGTAGGATCTCAACTATCTCTCGAACTTTCAATCTTCGATCATTCATCATCAAGTCATATATTTTGTTAATGTTTTACTGAGTGGTGAACATTGAAGGCCTGCCAATGTGAGGACTATCTTCGGTTCTCTCTTGTACCACATTTGAAATGTAGGATGTATACAATCGACCCAATGTCTCTTGCGTTTCATCGTGGCTTTACTTCAGTCATCTTTTATGGAGGCACTTGGTAACTGTTCTTTGTTGAAATTTGTCTTTTTTGAAAAATTACTCTGCCATGCACAATGAAAACAAATGAGAATAAATTATTAACACTTGATACACTGATAGCTAAATGTTGCCACTACAAAATAACAAAGTTATCTGTAAACAAAAATAGGAACTTTATCTTGAGGCCGCAATATTTTCAATACATCCTTGTATGGTCTTTTTCTAAAAAAATAATTTATTACTAACCCATGCTACGTATGGTTTCAGAATATTTTTGAACTGTTATGTAATAAAACGGTGCTTCTGTATAAAATATTCAAAGGGGGTTAACTACTTACAACTCCTAAAAACACATTTTATATCAATTCCCCAAATACAAGACTACATTAAATACAGCAATACCGCCTCAACACATCAACTGACAGCTTAAAGTCAAAACTATAAAATCTCACTCCTGACTATTATTTATTCAACATTACATCAGGACATACAATACAATTGATAAAATAAATGTATGATTTTAATCAAGACTGTACTCGTAGCACACTGCTCGTTTAATTTACAAAAGTGTACCCTGCTCATTTTACGCATATTTACAAAAGGGAAATAAATGTGACATATTTTATTACAAATCAGAACCATATATAATAGTCTATAAATTTGTGCGTATTTTTGAGAAATTTTGAAACAATGCAAATAAAATATATTATACAATTTTAATCAATGTTATATTTTCCTTCATTATCAACAACTTGTTGCCTTCTTACGGGTGATTTTTTAATTCCATTTGTGTAAAAAGATTCTGGTTTTGATATCAAAAAATTGGAAACTTCTTTTTCGGCTTCATCTTTCTTGTTACATTTTTTTCCCGATAAAAAAATTAAGGGTTAGAAATAGTCCCTTAGCCCATTGACTTTGTTTCCTATCAGTATACACCGTTCAATGTCCCTCTTAACTCTTCCATCATCTCAAAAAATACTACCCAAATAGTATATATATTTTTGTTAATTATAATATTGTAACAAATAAAAATATATAAGAAACATATGAAATATATGACACTCAGAAATACTTGAAAATTATTGTGTACTCTTATCTGTACTGGGGACCATAAAAAAAATACAATCCATGATCTTTTATGCTAAATATTTATATTAATGAACACATATCTGTTATTACTGTTGGTTGATAATAACAAACGGAATAAGTATGTATTATAATTATGAAATCAAACCATTTTGTGCTGCTATCGAATCTGAAATGGTTATGTTGTGTGTGGAAAGGAGCAGCGATGTAAGTATGAGTCAATTAGATTCAGTGAAAATTGCATGCAGGTCATGCTTAAACATAAAACATGGGTGTTAAGGAAAAGGTTAGTGATTATGGTTATTTATTTGAAATAAAGAAAATATTAAAATATTATAACAGCGCCACATGTACTTAATAATATTTTGTATATTAACACATTGTCATCATCGTTTAAAAATTTGTTTTAAAATCACTGAGGTGCTTAAAAGTTCGACTAAATTAAAAATTCTTAAAATATATTAAAAAGGTGAGAGGAGCGTGCAATCAACAAAAGACTGTAAAATAGAAGGATAGTTGCCATTTAATCTTCGGAGTGTCTGGCATGATTCCAATGCGTCTTGGCAATAGCGATGCAGTGGGTTAGTTACGTAAAACCCTTTGCGATTATTGCCTTACACAAAGCTGGCAAAAGTGCAAGTGAAATTTTTAATATTTTAAAACTATTGGATATTAGTCGCAAGTTAGTGTTTCATGCTATAAAGCATTATGACGAGCGTGGTGAAGTAAAAGACTCGCTAAGAGGTAGTCAGCCCCGATCAGTTCGGACACAAAATGTCTTAAAAGCCATTATAGAAAGAATCCGAAGAAAACCCTTTAGAAAGCAGAAAATTATATCTAGGAGGTTGGAATATCCACCAGATTCGTATCAGGGTTGATAAATTTAGATCTGGGGATGACAATATATTGTAGAAACATTGGTTACCTATTAATTACAGTTCTAAAGAACATTCAACACCAAAATAAAAAGAGTCTGTATGGCGACATGGCAACGGTGGATAAAAAAAAATCTTTTTTCCAATGAAAAAAATTTCACCCTAGAGAAATCCTATAATAAATAAAATAAGATTTATAAAACAAACTCTAAGGAACTTGTGAGGCAGTTGCAAAGGTCCAAAGAGGTCATAATCCAGCATCAGTAATCGTTTGATGGGGAGTGGCCTTTGATGGCACCTCACTTTTTTGTGAGCAAGGTATAAACACTTAAAAAAAAAATTACCAAGATACAGTTCTGGGAGCTATTGTGAAACCCCTGAACATGACTTTATTCAATAGAAGTCATTGGATAGAGTAGTTTTCTGGCCGTCATTAGAGTGGCTTTCTGGCAGTCAACAAGACTGCACCGGCCCATAAAGTGAAAACAACACAGCAATTGTTAAAATGTTCCGGCATTTATTAATGCTTTAGAGTGATTTTCTAGCAGTTCAGATTTCAATCCTCTGGTCTATAAATTATGTTCAGTATTGTGTATTAAAAGACATTTTAGTATTGAGTTATTAAAGCGTGCATTGAAGAGAGCTGTGGACACATTTCCATTAAAAACTGTGCGTGTTGCCATAGATGAGTGGACCACTCAATTAAACACAGTTGTAAAAGTGAATGGTGGATATTTCGAAAAATTAATAATTTTGAAAATTTGCATACACTGGGAGATAAAACAAAGTCTGGGCGACAACGTAGCCAACGTACGCTAGAAAATATTAATGCAGTGAGGTAGAGTGCTGGTGAACGTCCGTGCACCTCTCATCGACGCCGTGCACAAGAATCGAGAATGTCTCCATCATGTTTGTTAAAGATTATCAAAAAAGATTTGCATTTTTATCGGTATAAAATTCAATTGACACAAGAGCTAAATGAAAATGACCATAAACGGTGACGAGATTGGAGTGCTCGTGTTTTACAGGTCGGTATAGACGACCACCATTTTTGGCAAAAAATGATCATGAGTGATGAGGCACATTTCGACTTGGCTGGCTTTGTTAATAAACATAACAAATGCTATTGGGGCACTGAACGACCATTACACCCTCGTAAATTATAAAATTGTGTTTTATTTAAAAGTTATTCAAAAAAAAACATCGGCCTGGAATACAAAACGCACACTGTATATGTATATATATTTATGCGAGTATGATGAAGAAATATTGAAGATAAAAGTTATAAATCGATTATTATACGAGGAAATTTTTGGAGGTAATTTCATCCAAGGTACATGCTGGGATTTAAATTTTTGAAGGTAATTTCATCCAAGGTACATGCTGGAATTTAAATTTTTGAAGGTAATTTCATCCAAGGTACATGCTGGAATTTATAAAATAAGAAAGTCCCGTTAAACATGACAAGAGTATAAAGACCTAATTTTTCAAGTCCATAATCATTCATTACAGCTTGAGGAAACATACAGTGGCATAACTAAGTAATGAATAAAAAAAACCGGTTTCATTTTAAAATTTGTGAACATTTAAATAACTAGAGTGAATGTAAAAAATGTAGAAGTTATATTCTAAGCATCGAAATGATAGTTCACAACGGTATGTAGTAATTTTTCTGCTCGGGAGTTAAATGAGCATGTAAAAGAATGAGAAAATTGTAATCAAGTTAGTGAAATGTTAAATGGTGAAGTAAAATACATTACTGGATACTGGATACTTCCCAATAACACAGTAACTGGGAGAAGAAAGCATCAGCATGAGATTCTTGATGGTGATTACAAATTGGAAGATAGGTCTAACAGAAAGAAACTATATATACGAGTATATTGGGCGTACAAATTAGTTCGGTCCGTTTTTTTGTGGTCAAAAATGCATTTATTTCTAAACAAAATAAATGAACAGATCAATTAAAGTATTGTCCATCGCTGGCTACTACTTTTTTCCATCTCTCAGGCAATTTTGGAATTCCATCTCGAAAAAATGACTCGTCTTTTGAGGCGATCCAAGTTTGGAGCCAATTTTCGGTTTCTACGAAAGAAGTGAACCGGTGACCTGCCAAATCGTGCTGCATCCTTCGGAACAACCAGTAATCAGAAGGAGCAATGTCTGGGGAATACGGCGGGTGCGGTAAAACATCCCATTTGAGCGTTTCCAAATATTTTTTTACGACTTTTGCGACATGAGGTCGAGCGTTGTCATGAAGAAGAATAACTTTATCATGTCTTTGCTCGTATTCCGGCCGTTTTTCTCGCAATGCATAGCTCAAACGAATTAATTGTAGCCGATACCGATCACCCGTAATGGAATCACCAGGTTTCAGCACCTCAACACCCCTTTGGTACCACCAGATACAGAGCATGATCTTCGAACCATGTATGTTCTGTTTTGGTGTTGATGTTGAGGTCGATAGCAACGATTGACCGGGCTTAGCGTAGTATTTATCTTCTTGCGGTTGTCGTAGAATATCCACTTCTCATCTCCAGTTATAATCTGATGCAAAAAACCTTTTCTTTGTTGCCTTTGAATCAGCTGCTCGCAAGTGAAAAATCACCTTTCAACGTCTCTCGGTTTCAGTTCATAAGGCACCCAATTTCCTTGTTTTTGAATCATTCCCATGGCTCTCAATCGTACGGAAACAGCTTGTTGAGTCACTCCCTATGATTCTGCAAGCTCCTCTTGCGTTTGACTTTGATCTTCTTCGAGTAATGTCTCTAATTCTTTGTCCTCAAAATTTTTTGGCTGTCCAGAGCGAGGCTTGTCTTTGACGCTGAAATCTCCATCCTTGAATCGTCGAAACCATTCCCTAAATGATTTATCAGTTGGAGCAGCGTCACCATAAACTTCGACAAGCATTCGATGAGCTTCAGCAGCACTTTTCTCCCAATTAAAGCAGAAAATTAAAACCTCCCGCAAATGCTGCTTGGTTAACACAAAATTTGACATTTTCAACACTGTACAAAACAAGGTTTTTGCATGAAACTCAAAGCGATATAAACTGAATATTATTGGCAGATATCTAACCTCTCTGAAACTGCCAAAATCGGCTGTGATATATATATATATATATATATATATATATATATATATATATATATATAATATATATATATATATATATATATATATATATATATAATTATATATATATATATATATATATATATATATATATATATATATATATATATATATATATATATATATATATATTATATATATATATATATATATATATATATATATATATATATATATATATATATATATATATATATATATTATATATATATATATATATATATATATTATATATATATATATATATATATATATATATATATATATATATATATTATATATATATATATATATATATATATATAAATATATATATATATATATATATATATATATATATATATATATATATATATATATATATATATATATATATATATATATATATATATATATATATATATATATATATATATATATATATATATATATATATATATATATATATATATATATATATATATATATATATATATATATATATATATATATATATATATATATATATATATATATATATATATATATATATAATATATATATA
>CATKWJ010000779.1:0-14819 GCA_949825065.1 Odontocerum albicorne
CGACTTTACTCTTGTTGCATTCCCGTTGCGTTGAAAATATGAATGAAAAAAATTAACTTGTTTTTATTAAAAATATTATTTGTATAAAACACCTGTACCGACTTCACGCTGAACAGCGAGAAGAAACCCTACAACACCACATCCTCGCTTGGACCGTGAAGTTCTATAAAAGCCAACAAAATCACAGAAATCCCTTAGTCGCTGCCCTGGGGGCTTACGAGAGTAAATCCGACCTACCCTTCCGTTATAAGCCACAAGCTCCCGAAGCATTATCTGTTGCCTGACTAGTCAACCTACAGTATTAGCTGGGACGACCAAGGTCTGAGTGAATGTGATGGAATACAAGTAGCCTGAACGAGTGGACTTGTTTTTGCTGAATAATTAGTGTAAGAATTGTTATCTAGTTATAAGTAGTATGTAGGTGTTAATTATTTCTAAGATCTCATATATTAAGATTGAATAAATAAAATAAAATAATATGTAGGAAAATAAGTTTAAATAAGTTCATAAATTATAACATATAATTAATTAAGATTAGTTAAGTAATAAATTTGTATATAGGTATAGCCTTGACAAATGTTTGTATAGTAATTTACTTGTTAAAAAAAAAAAAAACTTGGACCACCATCGAAATAAATTCTTTTCGCCGAGCAATCCAATTTGGATAAAAGTCTATTCCGTTTCTATTTTGAATAGGATTTCAATAAGGATTATTTTTTTTCGCTTGAATCCAACTTATTTCATTTTCATTTTACGATTGAACTTTTTCATCGTCTTCAAAATGGTATAGTTATAAAGAAACAATTTACTTTAGCGACTTCGGTAAGTCGTTGTTAAAGAAATAAGGGTTACTTTATTTTAAGTCATAGTAGTTCCCCCTCATTCACGTTTTCACTTTCTGCGATTTAAATTGCCCACGATTAAATGGATAAATCTAATTTTTCATCAGGTTAAAAGAAGCCTTAGACTACGATACAATGCCTACGCAGTTCACCTTACTTTACGTATCACATCATCACAAGAAAAAGAAGGGTAAATACATTGTATAATAATATTATTAATTTAAAGTATTTAAAGAGAGGCCACTTTCCATTAAATTTATATGATATATACATACCATCGCGCCATTTCTTTATTGGTGTAGGCAGATAGGACATAGCTCCAGACTTTCTTATCTCGACGCATATCCTTAGCCTCTTTTACGTCCATTCACCTTCTCATGTAACTTCTACTATTTCTATGACTTTCCACGTTTCCTTCTTTGGCTAATTTTGTTCATACATTGTTTTGGTTTCATTGTAATCCATCTTGAGACACGTAACGAGGCTGTTTTTACTTTGAAGATCCTTTCAGCAATGCAATTATAATCATATGCGAGAACTACGATATCGTCTGAAAACAACAATTAAAAAATTTGGTACTATCTGCGGTACTATTAATGTATTCCCGTGGATACGCGATGCATTCTAGGGTTTTTCATGTAAGTGTCTTTTTAATTATCCTGGGATAAAGATGTTTCTGGGATCCCGAGATGTAATAAATTGTACCAATTTTTTCACGCTATTGCTGGGAAGACTTTGCGTGATCGTGTAAGGAACACCACAATCCGAGAGGTTTGTGAGGTCCAAGATGTGGTCAGATGGGGACGACAGCGTTGACGATACTGGTACCAACATGTACAGATAATGAATTCCACAAGAATTCCATACATAGCTCTGCATGGGGTGCCGGATGGACGGCGTCCGCCAGGGAGATCCCCGGAGCTCAGGACCATCACAGGATATCTTACGCAGTTTCTGCTGGGCATGCTCGGGTATAACTCCTTGAGCGTAAGAAGAGATCTGCGTCTCTTGGTATACGTTGTCAAACTCGTTCGAGGAGTTGTGAGCTGTCCAGCATTACTACAAAGATTAGCGTTAAATGTTCCTAACAATTACACTAGACTGCGCCGGCAGGAACTGTTCTCAATAACATACGCAAGAACGGGTCTTCCAGCCGCTATGCCTGTTGGAAGGGCCTTAACTCTTCTTAACGGGACTGCTTCGGATATTGACATATTTCATATCACATTACCAAAAGCAAAAGTAAATTTTCTTCTTAGATTAAGCGCGTTAGAAAGCACTCATCAACATACTTAAGTGACTGAATATATATGTAACATACGTTTGTGTGTAAATACTCGTTTGTATACATATGCATTATTTTTTACTTTATATAATTTAAAAAAAAAAAAATTTTCCCGGTAATTTTTCTTCTTTTTTAATGTCTTGTATTTTTCAATGTAATTGGGCTAAGCCTGTTTTGAAAAAATAAATAAATAAATTGGTGTTAATAGAATAATATTTGTGACTTTTCCCAACACTTAGGATATAGAATAATATTTGTGACTTTTCCCAACACTTGGGATTTAGAATTATATTTGTGACTTTTTCCAGCACTTGAAAGTAAATGAAAAAAAAATATTATAATATACTAAGTATACAATAACATTTTTGAAAACAAATGTTAATGAAACTGCGTTCAATTAATCTGGTTCCTAGGTAAGTTACAAAAAATTTACGTAATCGCACAGAGGTGAAAATAATGCAACATCTGTTATTTCAAGTCCTTATAATTATCGATAATAACGTGCTTTTTTAATATCTGTTAAAATTTTTGATATTTTAATTTTTTTTTCTCTTGGGACAAATTTTAGTGTTCCGGATAGATCTGTGTGTTTATTATAATCGACCACATACACACACTTTCTTAATTGCGACCAAAGCATCTAAGATTATTTTCTTAATTCTACTTATAACAACCGTCTTTAATAAACAGTTATCTTTTATCAATTAATTTATGCTCTATGTAGAATTATTTACTAGAAATGATACCTAGACTATTTATCCTTATTATGTATGGTTTTAAAAGTTTTTTTGATAACGTTTCTGAACTATTTTAAAATGGTGTTTGTACGAAAAATATTTATGGAAGTAAATATTAACTATACCTAAAAACACATTGTCTACCTGATTTCCAAATAAAAAAAACACATTAAACACAATTATACCACCCCGATACATCAAATTACGGCTCAATATCAAAACTATAAAATCTTCACTTGCTAAAAAGGGATGAAAATTTTATAATTGACAGTTAAAGTAAGCAAAATTTCATGTACAAAAATTAAAATTATGTGAGATTTTTAATTTCAAATAAGAACTATCAAATTATTATTGACAAAAATGTTCTATTTTGGCGATATTTGTTTTCTGATTTTACGTTTTTTTTTACATCAGATCAACTTCAGAGCATTCGGGATTTATCTGGGTGCTTATTATTTTAATATACAGTAAGTAAGAAATCCTAAAAAAATATTTTCTTATTTTTTCGAATAACAGGTATGAAAATATTTTATTTAACATAATAGAAAATTCCATAAACCTCTTGTGTATGTATATATGTCACTTTGACTGACATAATTACATTTTATATAATGTTTTTAGTTACAAGGCGGTTCTTTGACGAGGAAATAGTGAAGAGTGAGGAGCTCTTAGAGGTCTCCACATATGTAGGCGTGTGAAGGAATGAATTATGCGAATGTTAATCGTATGATAAGAAGTTGTTGGACATGATTTAGATATAATTGTTGAGTTTATGATATGGTTAGAATAATGTGTATATTATCATATTAGGTTAAAATGGGAAGAAAAAAATATCGTAATATAGTTCAGCTACAAAAAATAATCAATACAAATAATAAGTACCAGAAGTTTAAAAATACCTTAAACAACGTAGACAAAAAAATCAAATTCTGAAATAGGGAAGAGTGAAAAACCTTTTTATTAGGAGAGTATATATGGCGAGGTATATGGACATTGTAGAATTGAAATATGTGTGCGAGGATGAAATTAAGTGGATACCTGTTATCTCTGCTTACCCCAAAAAGGTCATAACGTGATGGTGATGATAATGAATATATTCTTATTCAGTTGTTGGCCAACACGAAATTTAAATTTTTTCCAGTCAAATTTTTTTTAATGATTTCCATTAGTTTTGAAAGGTTCCACAAAATTTATATACCATTTGACTAAAGATGCTTGAAAAAGGCTTCTAAGATTAAAAAATACCTCATTCAGACAGTTATCTTCACCTGATGAGCTCTTCTCCCATCCATCCATCCTTCAACGTCACCAACTCCAGGCCGTCGAGGGTAAACTTGATATTTTTCATCGTTTTTGTGTCATTTCACACGTCTTCTTGATTTATTGCGTCATTTGACCTGCGAAATACCCTGAAAAGATGGTTGTTTTCCTCTTTTTGAGAAGATCAAAGTTATTAATCACCGAGGTGCGTTGTAATAACTGTTTCCTCTTGCCATACTGATGTCGTCACAACAAGTCGAAAGAGATTACATCATTTTCGCTATACCATTTCTTAATTCGCATAAAATTATCGAAAATACTTCTTTATTTGCTCAAAAGTTCCTTGCAAACATGGAATATTTTTTACAGAAAGGATTAAACCCAAAATAATTTTTTTTAAAATAACTTAATTTTAATTTTCATAAATCTTTTATTTATTTTTATTAAAGGTAATCCACCCAACTAGTGTGATTTGGGACACCAA
Source organism: Odontocerum albicorne (assembly GCA_949825065.1). Classification (NCBI taxonomy): domain Eukaryota; kingdom Metazoa; phylum Arthropoda; class Insecta; order Trichoptera; family Odontoceridae; genus Odontocerum; species Odontocerum albicorne. Next base: position 4,609 of record CATKWJ010000779.1, read on the forward strand.
GTTAAAGTGACTTAGCAATTATATGAGACTTTAGTAAAACTTATTTTAAAAATATATGTATTCTAAGTAATTTACAGTTTCAACTGATTATGCTTTAAAAAATTATCAATCGATCCATAAATGATAAAGATCTGTGAATAAAGAAGAACGTAACATTCATTAGACGCGATAAAGATATGGCTTTTAGTAAATCAAAACTGTTTCGCAAAGGATAACCGAAAAAAAATGTATCTATTGTTTTATCATCCAAACCACACTCGCAACCGAGATTCTCCACAATACACATTCTATAAAGATGACTAGCCACCATGCAATGACCCGTCCGCTCCAAATGACGTATGACAGGCCCTTCTATCTTGTTCATTCTTATTATATTAAACCATGGTTTCAAACGGATAGGTTGTTGGATTGATTTATATCTAAAAACCCTTATTGACACGAGTTTGATCCCAACCCAACGCCCATCGGTGTCAAGTATCATATTTAATTTTATTTAAAAAATCAGCTGTGAAAAATCAGATTTCCTTTCTTATTAAATATTTTTGTAAAAAGGATACAACCCAAAAAAGGATACAACCCAAAAAACATTTTTTTTTAAATAATACAACTTTTTTGGATTTTTATTAAGTTTAATGAAAAATCACGATTATTTCCAAAAATAAATAAAAACTTTACAAATTCTGCACAATCTTTGCTTATTTCCTTGGTATCTATGGTATAAATAGACGCCAAATTCACATACTGTATCTATTGAATAATATCCTTAACTGTCCCGCCACGCCTTCTTATCTCGCCGAAAATTTTCAGCGTCTTTCCAATCATGGATTAGCGCTACGCTCAAACAGATATTGTTTATTGGCCTTTCCTGTTCATCGCTCTTCTTTCTTTACGTCATCCTTTACTGTCCATGCAGTGAGACTCTGGAATCAGTTACAAACCAATATAAGACTCGCTCCGTCCTTGGCATGCTTTAAGAAGCGACTGAAAAAACTCCACCATCCTTTCCTTTCCTTTTGATTGACGATATCTCACTTTATATGAAAAATAATGTTCGGGTGATTGTCCGTCTTTGTGGGGTTCGTGAGCATGTTCTCGTGTTTATGTTTATGGATTTCTTGGGGATGGATAGTCATTTGAATGATTTATGCGACCACGTAACTTGCTTCATTTACTTTTGTCTGGTTGGTTGGAAGAGATTGCCACCTGGCAATAATCCCGCCAGATTGTATCGCAATAAAAGTGTTAAATAAATAAATAAATAAATATAACAATGACTGTAATGTATCATTACTACTGCTTTCTGTATCTCCTTAGTTTAAGACAAAGTTTTGTATTTTTTGTCAATAATTTTAAGACAAAGTTTTGTATATTTTGTCAATAATTTTAAGTATCATACTTGAATAAGTTGTCATATGTTCATTTGTATATAAAATACACTGTTGTGTAGTTAATTAAATAATTCGATTACCTCCGCGGCCTAGTTGGTAAGACGTTTGTTTCCCAGCCCGGATTTTGTGGGTTCGATTCCCGTTGCAACCCGATTTAAAAAAAAAAAGGATTCCAGTCTGGTTTTACATAAGACCTCTTTAACATATTTCTGGTTGATTGAAATATATTACCCATGACAATAAGCCTGCCGGGTGGTACTGGATAGAATGAAAATGTAATACAATACAATAGAATATACTCCATGTTTATATGAACACTTTTTTGCACAGTATACAAAGGGCGAGTTTTTTAGCCATTTTTTCCAAGTATCCAGACAAAATTCGTGAGCAACCAGAAAAAATGAGTGGTGACCAAATAACTCTAAGGAAGTTAAGATATGAGGAATGAATGAATGAAGAAATACTAATTAGACAAATATACACTGCAAATGTGAGTGAAAGGCGTGGTGAAGGAAGACCGAGCGCCTTTGAAAAGAGTTTGCTCTCTTAACAAATGTGAGTAGAAGACGTGGTAAAGAAAGATCGAGCGCCCTTGAAAAGAGTTTGCTCTCTCAACAAATGTGAGTAGAAGACGTGGTAAAGGAAGATCGAGTGCCCTTGAAAAAGTCTGCTCTCTTAACAAATATGAATGAAAAACGTGTTGAAAGAAGACCTAGGGCTCTTGAAAATAGTCTGCTCTCTTAACGGAGCTTTATTTTTCACTATTATTTACCACAACAAAAACACAATATCATATTTACTAAAGCTGTATTATCATTATTCATCGTAGTTACGCTACAACACTATACAAATTACTTTAGACCCGATTCCAAAGAGAATACGTTTTACGGTTGTCGAGGGAAAAATAAATATCCATACGCTCCAAGTTAATAAAGAAAAGTGTTCATGTCTCTGTCTATCTTCGGTAGGGACCTGGCTCGTCCCCAAGGTGTGGCCGGGAATCGAAACAAATAACGGATTCAAGAACTCACAGAAAAAGTGTGATAAATCTCACTGATTCACTTTTAGGGTATCCTTCAACAAAAGTCCTTATCATGGACTGCCTTGAGACTTTGATAAGGAGTGACTCATTAAAAAATTACAAAGAAGTCAACGAGTTTGTTTACCTAAGTGATCTTATTTCGAGAAATGGAGGATGTAAAGTAGAAATCCGAGGATGCATTGGAACGTCAAAATCAGCTATAACAAGTTTGAGAAAGATATGGTTCAATTGGTCTATACTCAAAAGAACTAAAATTCGTCTAGTATGGAGGGGAAGCCAGGACGATGAAAAAGAAGAAAAGATCATGATATGTTATACGCTTTCGAGATATGGTGCTACTGACCACAAGACCAAGAACTTTTATTTACTAACCAAGAATCTATTTACTAACCAAGAATCAAAGATTACTGAAAGACTTTTGATAGCATGGAAAATTATCATTACGTGTAATGGGCATGATAATAAAAATAATGTCTGGAGAAGCTGATTGAGGAAAGGCGAGGAGGAGGAGGGTTTTCTGTGAGATGGATGGATAAAATAAAGGAGTTATTAGGATCCTCTTTAAGCGCCACATTCAACATTCCGGAAAAGATTGACAGGTGATGAGTTGAGTTCGAGACATAGCAGAGAACCATGACTCTTAGTATTGAGCCCGCGATGAAGAAAAGAAAAGACGAAACCCTTTAACAAATCTGAATTGGTGATGGGGACATATTGAAGAGAGGCAACAATGTTGTCGACTCCATTTATCGAGCTTTCGGGTGCAAAACCATTGGAGTAGGCACGGAACTCGTAATTTGCCATCGCACATATTTGCAATACTACCGCGCGTGACGTAACAAAAACCCTCAAACATGCCTTAGGATGGCCATACACCTAATTAAGTAATCATTATACTCGTATATTGCAACGTAATTTTTTAAAATATTAATTAATAAAAAAACGTGTATATTACTATACAAACTGCATTTAACAGACTGTTTTTTTTTCGGGTACAATCGAGATTTGAGCCCGAATCTTTCGAGTTAAAGTCTAGCGTCTTCCCAACTAGGCCACGGAGGTCGTCGAATTATGTGGTAGATACCAAGAAAATAAGCAAAGATTGTGAAGAATTTATAAAGTTTTTATTTATTTTTGGAAATAATCGTGGGTTTTTATTAAACTTAATAAACACCCAAAAACAGTTATTTTTTTTTCATTGTGTATGGCTTCAATTTAATTTAAATTTAATTTTTCCTTTCAAAGTTTGAGCGCTTTGTTTAATTAAGGACGTTTATTTTAGATGCCTGAAAACTGATGACAAATGTTGAAAAAATAACGGTGGAAGTAGAGGAAAGGAATTCAATCAAGGTTGAGAAAGGAACAAAGAAAAATAAGGACGTTCTGAGTAATATAATATGTCTTCTTCTTCTTCCTCTTCCTATAGATCATGATCTGTTTGTTCCGCTTGTTCCCCTTCTTGTGACGTGGATTGTCAGCTGTCACGCCATCTCTTCGGAGGTCTTCCCGGTAATCTTCTTCCGGCTGGGTTCCATTGAAGGGCGACATGTGGAAGCCTGTCGTCTTGCATTCTGTTTACATGTTCGTTCCAGTTGTCTTCCCCACCTGACGATGTCTTCCGTACTACACTTTCTCCTTCTTTCGGGTGTTTCTGATTCTATCTCTTAGTGTGTTTACGGTTTTACATCTCAGTGTTTTCATTTCCGAGGTTCTCAGGAGAGATTTTGTTCTAGATGTGTCTGCTCTGGTCTCTATTCCGTAGGTGGCTATCGGTCTCACACATGTCTTGTATATTCTGACTTTACTTTCTATTCTCATGTGTTTATTATTCCACACCGCTGTTCTTAGGCATCCCGATATTGCAGCCGCCTTATTGCAGCGACCTGTCTTAAGGTTTCATCACACAGATTTCCATTGCTACTGATGCTCACTCCAAGATACCTATACTCCATCACTTGCTCTATTATTTTGTTATTCACTGCTAGTTTGCATCTCACCGGGGTCTTAGATATTATGAGGCTCTTCGTTTTGTCCGTGGATATCAACATGTTATATTTTAGTGAGGTGTGATGGAGTCTATATAACATCCTTTGGAGGTCATCTTCGGATTCTACGGTGAGTACTGCCTCGTCTGAGTAGCATACAGCGCTGACTTTTTTTGTCTCCCAGTCTGTATCCTATGTCCATGTCTGCAACTTCCTCAATTAGTTTGCCCATTATTAGATTGAAGAGGAACGGGCTTAAGCTATCCCCTTGTCTAATTCCAATCGGAGTAGGGACGGCATTTGCCAGGTCATTCTCCATTTTTAATCCTGGTGTAGCTATTGGTATTTAATCCTTGTATGATTTTTATTATTTCGAGGTGACATTCTTCTCACTGAGTATTTTTATCCCATCTTCCAATCTAACTCTATCAAATGCCTTAGTGAGGTCGATAAAGCAGAGGTATGCTGTTTTGTTATCCTCTATTGATTTTTCAGTTAATTGACGGATCACGAAGAGTGCGTCCGTGGTCGATCTATTCTTCCTGAAGCCCTGTTGTTTGTCTCTGTTTGTTAAATGCCTTTCCAGCCTTGACCTGATTATACTAATATATGTGATAGTAATATAATGATAGCTCTTGAAAGTTTATTCCAAAGTCATGCCGAATTAACCGCAAATGAGAGTGTGTAAAATGGGGTTTGCTCTTTTGATATACAAATGAGTCTTTCATCGTTTGATCGAAGAGAACGACCGTGTTCGATAAGAGAGTAGAAATTTTTGCAGAGACATGAAAGATAATTGAGATTATTCAACACAAAAAATAATTTTGAAATAACGTGAAAATGGGTGTTTAAAAAGATCCTGAATGTGTAAAATACGTAAAGTGGAAGAAAACAAAGTTAATTACTTTAATTAATTTGATTATAAATTTCTCTAAGCTCAGTTATTCAAACAAATACGCAAATTAGTTATTCAAACGAAAAGTCTAAATCAGGGTTTCCCAACCTTTTTGGACAAACGTTTCTTGGAGCGTTTAGGGATAAGTCAAAATCTCCGTTCCAGTATAACTTTAGGTATTATTAGTTCTTGTAATGTGAAAAAGGTTAAAAAAACTTATTCAAAAATATCAAAAGTTTAGCTTAGTTATTAGGTTAAATATCGTAGATTTTTTCATGAAATTATGGCAATACCTTCATCAGAATCCTTTTTAAAAAATTTGGGTTCCATTGCGTATCGAACCCGCAACCTCCGGGCTAGAGGATAAGCATCTTACCAACTAGGCCACGAATTTCGTCAAAATTTACTCCCTTAAAAGTTCTATCACCCCCTAATATTTCTGTATATTTCAACGTCTCCTAAAAATTAAAATCGTCCCCCAAGGAGGTGATATCACCCCCATTGGGAATCTCTGGTGCCAATATTTCATAATGAGGTGCGCGCTTTGAAGCCAAGGTCTAGACGGGAATTGAAACAAATAAAGGATTTATAAACGAGGAGGCAAGTCGGGGTCACCTATTTAGGTGACTTATCGTATCATATTAATTTCAATCTACCGTAGCAAAAACACTGTCGACAAGGTTGAAGCCCGGAATGTTTTAGGTGTTTCAAGTTATTAAAAGTAATGAATAAATTGACTGATATTAAAAAGTTAATTTTCATTTATTAATTAAGTATCCAAATTGACGAGAATATCAAAATTACAACATTATGCAATAGCATGAAAAAGTCCGAAACACAATACAAAACTTCTCTGAACTTTGTAGTCTTTCCTTTTTGTTGTATGGTGCTAACATGGACAATTAAATCACGAGAACGTTTTAGAATAAATTTCTTTGAGATGTGGTGATGGCGTCGGATGCTACGAATCCCAAGGACCGCCAGAAGTACAAAAGTCTCTATATTACAGGAGCTAAATGTGACGGTACGACTGTCCTCAATATGCTTTTAGCGCATCCCGCGAGTTTTCGGGTATATTTCCAGAAATGAACCAGATAATTTGGGGGAAATGATGGTTGAAAGAAGTGTGTTAGAAGATGCAGAAAAGGCAGAGCGCTACAAGATGGAGTACCTTGAGGAAGGATATGACTGAGGGAAGCCCATGAACTACCACGCAAACGACAAGTTACCGAGAGGAGTATAAACGTGTCGTCGCGACTTATTATCATATAATACGATCCTCAGTAATAAGGAAATACGGATATGATGAATACAGCAGAACACAATTTTATCATACAAAGTCACATACTGACCTAACTTTACCGTCCCTAGAGTCAAAACCCGTGGTATACAATAAGGTAACGAATGCAAAAAAAAATCAGGCAAGGGATTGGAACATAACGGTTATAACGACAGGATTTTGAGTTTTTAAGCTTGTAGGAGGCTTGACCTGACCCTTTATTAAAATAAAAAAATAATTAAATAAGTGACTTTCAATTAAATAACACCTGTCTGGAAACAAAAGTATACTCTGTGTTCTCAATTTCATTAATATATTTGTGATGAATATATGGAGGGAATTGTAGAATAGGCTGTACTTTTTTTAATCGATACCGCTTAGGGTTGTCTCACGTAGTAAACACTCATAACTAAGCCTCTCAACTTATAAAGTTATTGGGAATTTTCGACGAAGGAATTAAACTTGCTGGAAACCGGGCTTTGGTTGAACTTACTGTTTTAGAAGTGGGCAAACTTTCTAAAATTTCAAATTTAAGATTTTTTTTAAACTTTACTGAAAAACTAATATACTCGAACTAAACCTTACTCATGTTTTACTAACGGACTTTATTTCCGAAAAACATATAACTTGTAAAAGTCACAATAGTAAAATTTACAATACATAGAAAAATACAATACTGAATCATGTTTATTTGATTTTAAGATTAATTAATATGATTAACAAATAACTTCATAAATTGTAAACTTGTTCTGCGTGTCGTTGAAAGAAGTGCTTAAAAAAGATGTATTATTGACCAACTGTTTTATTGCATTAACAAATTTTTCGTAATCAAATTTATGATTGAAACATGAATTTACAATGTTTGAGTACTTTTGTTTTTGTTGCTTAATAAATATAATTTTGCATATCTGCATGACATTTTTATTAAGTATGTATAATTTTTCTTTTTTACCATTGTTGTATTTTTGAAAAAAAAGGGATCGCAAATTCGGAACAGTTATGAATTTTAGTTGGAATAAAGATGAACTTCGCCTCATTCGTCGTTCTTCTTCCTGGCTCCATCCCAACTCATTGTCTGCGAAGACTGTTGGGGTCAGCTCTCCTCGTCCTCAGGTTGTATGCTCTTCTGTCCCGGACTACGTCCCCCAGGTCATGCCTCTGCATCAGGTTATCTTTTTGCACCACCCATGAATTCTTTGGTCTTCCTCTGGTTGTTATTCGAGCAAGATCCATGGAGATTGCCTGGATAACAATGAGATCGGGCGCTCTGCGTCTAACATGCCCATACCATCTCAATCGCCTCTCCTCCATCTTGCTGTTGATGTCTGTAATACCTAAGCTTCCACGAATGCGTGAGCTTTTTATTTTTCTTTTAAGGGCACACCAGCTGACCATCTTAGCATACGCATTTCAGCAGTTTCTAGTTGCCTAGAGTAAGAGTTATACATCGTCCAGCATTCGGAGCCATAGAGGAGTGCGGATCTGACAATCGTTTGCCTCGCCTCATTTGCCTCGACAAACTTCGCCTCATTCGTCCATAGTAATTATTAACAATCGACGTAAAGTATTACATTATTATTTGGTGTTTGTAATGGGGTGTTGGTTACTGTGTAAGTTTGACTTATATACGTCACGATAGGCACCAAATTAATAGCATTTGTTGTAATTTTTACCACTTTTGACAAAGCGTGATTGTTGCATTTTATAAGATCAATCCATAAATTCGTGCGTACTTTTGAAGAATTTTAAATAAATGAAAATAAAGCAAATTTTACCATTTTGATCAATGATATATTCTTCTTCATTATCAATAACTTGTTGTCATCTTACAGTTTTTTTTTTTAAATTCCATTTGTATCAAAATACTCCGGATATAAAATACTAGGAATTAATTTTTCGACTTCATGTTTTATTTATTTTCCAATAAAATTTCTGATGAGACAGAATAAATAATATAGTAACTGGTCAATGAATTATAGTATACTGTTAGTTTTTTCTGCTTCAAAACTCAGACCTTCACTATTTAAAAATAAAATGGGGCAATCATTAAGAGAATTGTATGACCTTTCATGTGAAATAAAAAAAAATAAAGATCGTGCCGTTTGTAATGGTTATCGATATTCATTTTCTAAACACTCTTATTTACATCCGATGTTTACGAAAATCTATTATAACCTAACCACATAAATGTACATTTCAAAACAGCATAAAACGTGTTTGAAAGTGTATTTTTCTAAGAAATTAATCATGGTGAATCATTCATATGACATCAATACTCATAAATGTATAAACTGACCTGATACATTAAGTTTACCTTGTTTTCTGTCGCTACCTTCCCATTAATTTCCCTTTCAACTCACCCATCACACGTAAAAATAATGTCCAGACAAAGAAAATAACCGTTTTGATGACCTTTAAATATATTTTTCTCTATTCTACAGTATTTGTCTTTTTTTCAAAACAAAACATTTTACATTTTCTGTAAACTTTGTAAATTGAATTTCGACAAGCACAAGTGAGTTTAGACAGTGATGCTGTTTTTCACTTGCTGAACCATGTGAGGGGGAATATTTCAGTAAAAAATTGTGTAATGTCAGATACGCTTTGTGTTGTTTCAGTACAAATAAAAAAATCATAACTATAACGCAAACATAGCCATTATGAATTAAATGAAAGATGAGCTTTAAGTTTTTTCATACAATAACAAATTTTGAATATATAAACTTTGAATTTTTTTTAGTTGTAATAAATAAACAAGTATAAAGAAAGTTAGATAAATGTTTTGCGGATAACTAACGAGAGAAAGGCTAGCAATCTCATCAAACGTTGATTTTGGCTGAAACGTTCAAATTACGAGCTGAAAGGGATATTTACAGAACGATAACGACAGGGAATAAGATCAACGGAACACTTAATGCAATACACAAGAAATGCGCTATAACAAAAGTATAAAAAATGAATTCGCCCTGTTGTACTCTTTTTGTGTTCAATGAATTTTTGTGGCTCAATCCACAGATCACATTTCGTTGTATTACGGTAAAAATTGAGTCAAAAATTTCCAAAGTAATTCCATTCAGTCTCACATTAGTAAATATTTGGACCTATTGGCTACTCAAATCTAATTGTGTCAAAGCATACTTTTGCTGCATTCAAAGTTTTCTGGGAAAGTTCTGACAACTTGTTTAGGTTCTTTGAACTTTTTAAGCTGGTAATATTTACTGTGCTTCGAATCATTTTCTTTTTCATGTGACGTCGGACCTTAAGCCCGTTATTGCCACAATTCTTTTTTTTTACAATCAGGTCACCGGAAGAGGAGTCCCTTTGGATAGTTTTCTCCTTTGATCTATCTTAGAGATCAGATTGTACTAATGGATTTTCGAGTTAATTTTCATATATCTTTTTCTTTTCCGTTCCTAAGTGCGAACCTTTGGCTCATTCTAAATATATAGAGAAAAGTATAAATCTATTGCTTTCATTTTCCTCTCAATCCTCCCCAACTTACTCACTCCATTTGTCACATAATAATAATTATTATAATAGGGCAATTTACTTAGTGCCATTAAGACAGTAAGTTTGACTCATAGATACTCCAGTTCATGACTATGCATTATAACTTGAGTTC
>CATKWJ010000780.1:0-29735 GCA_949825065.1 Odontocerum albicorne
GTCGTGATGATTACAATTTGTTTTGTATTTAAAATAAAATACGTCGATTTAGGAATGCGGGAAGTGAGAGTGAACAATCAATGAATGGTCAAGTGAATAATAATAAGTGATCTTTATTTATCGATAAGTAGGTATATATACAATTTCAGAACGGGGCGCGTGAATGCGTCCGCAGTATATCTTGATCTCACTCCTGTGCGTGCCGAGGTGGTCGCAGACGTTGCCAATGATATAGTGGGTAGAATATTTATTGCCGAAACGGTGAGACAACGCGATGCGTTCTCTTTCTACCGTGGAATGCAACGTAAATATTATTTGCGTGTACAAAATATTGACGTTCTGGTATGTGACCTTTGTACATATCCAAAGGTTGATTCATCGGTCGTTGACCGTGCGTGTTGACAATATTTAGGGACGTCGGTATTCCCTACACCACTATTATTACCAGATTAAAAAATTACAAAAAGCATTTATTTAAGCTAAGTGTGAGCATAAAAAGGTTATGGCTGCGGCCATTAGACTACGAACTTTCCCATATCTGCTTATGTTAAAAAAAAAAACAAATTTGGTAAGAAAACCGCCGAAAATTTACCAAGTGAAGACGAACTATAAAGAAACCTTTCCAGATTTTTCGATATATAATAATATCAATTATACTTTGAGATTAAATTTGAAATTCGTATGTTTTATAACAAAGATACAATACAAAACTAGTTTGCAAATGTAATTTGATGTCTAATGCAATTGTTTACAAAACGAAACGTTCAAGAACAGGACAAACTTTGTGTAAAGTTTAAATTGCAATGGCGTCTTACTCACCTTTGTAATTCGTAAGTACACAAAAGCACCAGCGCTACTAGTAAATTACTTAATAAGTTAAACACGTACTCTGCGTGTAGCAAGCTACAGCTGACACAGGGAAATAAAAACAGGGCCGTTCTTTCCTAACTACGTACGTGTGCGCGGTACGCGTGTGATGGATTATATGGAGAACTGCTACAGGTTCAATTGAACGACATATTTGATATTAATGATAGTTAAAGGACAATTTACACGGCGCCCATTAGAGAGCTAACTCTCATCAAGGGCGCTCTAACTCGGGATTCGAACATATTACTGTTAGATTTAAAATATTATAGAATAAATATACGTTGAGTGTAATATTAATGAGTGATTGCGGTCATTAGATTGGGTACATCCTTGCTTCTGCATATGAACAACATATTCTATAGAAAGAAAACAATCCTTTAATGAAATATACAATTAATTCCAATAATCAATTAAAATTGTTTTCTTGCTAATATTTTTTTCCTAGCTATCTCTCTCATCCATTACATTATTAAATTATCCATTCAATTACTTCACGATAGCTTACAATTAAGCTACTTACTACATAAAACAAATAAGTTGCAACTTCATAGATTTTTTTCTAATACAGAAGTGTTTTCGGTATAAAATTAGTTGAGTGAAAGTTTCAAATACACACACGTAAAAACACTACTGAAATCCTTAACCCTGAGAGATCGGCGCACTGCTATAGCAGTGGAAGAAATTTGCTCTAATGAATGATATTCATTTAGAATACAAGGGTACATATTCTAAAATATATTTATGTTGTAAAAATATACATTTTTTGATTTTTCGTTGTTTAAAATAAAAATTTATCACGAATGTCCGAATCGTAAATATATCTCAGCACTAGATAGACAATTATATTTTTTTCTCGTAGCGCTCTCAGGGTTAAAAACATCACAATTTTTCAAATGTATACTAAGAAATCCGTTCAAGTAAGTTTAAATAAACTTTTGATAATTTAACTATGGAAAAAAATATTTAAAAAGTATCGTGAATACTGTAAGAGTAGTAAAATTATTTTAATCGCAAAAAACGTATTTTTAGTATATATCATACATAAATTTCTTTGAACAGCAATGACACTTATAGGCAAAGCCCTACTACATAGCATTACATTTATATAGTAGCCTTGATAATAAAGAAACTATCATACGTCATTTTTACTCTTTCCAGAAGAGAATATGGTAATAGCCGTAAAATTTATAATATCATCTAGGTCTACTTTTATAAATGTGTATCACTCGAGTTATTTCCCATTCTCTTGGAAAACACCCAACTTGAAAAACTCAAATGAAAATGTAGACAAGGGGTACTGATAAGGTATCATCACGTGCTTTTATGACGCCATGGGGTCGAACCGCCTTAGTGTTTTTCATACTATGAAAGCTTTGATATAATTTTTTTTTACAAAATCTGAAGAATTTTCCCATATGTAACTATCTGAGTTATGTTTACAAACCGAAGAAAAATAGTGAGCAAAAGCAGTTGGAATATTCGAACCCTTATATTAGTTTCCATCTCACTGAATCATTTTTAAAAACCCAGAATCAGTATAGAAGCTTTTAACGTAATTTCAAAGGGATTTTGGATCACTCACTATATTTGATTCGAGCGCATTTACAAAGTCACTCACATATTATATATGATATATATGCAATACCATACTACAATACGAGTATATAACTGCATGTACCGGACAGTTACAAAGACTGTATATAGGTTGTTGGTTGCCGCGTCGCGCTCGAAGAATCCACGTCGCGAATTCCGTTTCGAAGATCCAGCAGAAGAAGAAGAAGAGCAGGGAGAGATTCCTCTCAGGCAGACGATGTAGGGTAGCGGGTCTCAAGTAAAAACACGGTTAAATCGGTATTACTGAGAATTTATTTCGAAGTGAGAAGCAGAATAGAACATGATTTCAAAATTAGGGGTCCTTCTATATTAATGGTCAGTCGGCCGTCACAAGCGCCCATTGTCCGTGAAATACGACAACTTTCGGGGTTTGGGCCACGCTTACGCCGACTGAACCCGGACCTACCCCCGATCGCACCGCTTTGCAAGTTACATATTTCCAATGCGGTCGCGAATGCGATCGGAGTCAAACAGACATATATTTAACATAGACATTCTACACATTATTAAAAATACAAGAACATATATCAGAGTTTACATGTCAAGTTATATAGCAGATTTATACAATGATTATACAAATAGAATGAATTATGAATTACAACATATAAGTTTAATAATACAGATCTACACACGATGTCCTTTTCATCATATCACATACACACACACAGGTGACGGCACACGTCCGATACACTGCATATTTATTTTATTTATCCATTTTATACTTCATTTGATACAGGTTTAGTCCAATTGCATTATATAACAAGAAAAAATATATATTATGACAAAATGACAATAGAAAAAAAAATATCTCGACATACTCTTTCTTATGTTCTCCGTTGAATGCTTTATTACGACATACGCGGATCCTTTGTATTTAAATAAGTATATTCTACTTACATAAGTTTTTGTCATAATAAACAAATAAGTCTTAAACAAACTAAGTTAAAGCACAAAATATTTATCAGCTCAGCCATTGTTGAGCAAGTGAAGACATTAGAATGCCTGAGGAAAGGGGCAAAAGTAAGAACTGGGGGGAATCTAAGCGAGGAATATAGGAACACCTGCCAAAAACATGTTTGGTTGCTGCAACAGAGAGCTTTGTGCAGGGGATAAATTGCTGCAGAAGATACGAGTAAAAGTGGCATCGCATAAATAAGAACGGTGCAGGGAACTTCTGCTGTTTTGGAATTATTGAAAAGACCACTTTAAAGTTTGGTGCTGACTTCATTATCTTATTTCAGCGGCTGTCAACAAAAGACTGGGGGGAAATGTTGGAACGAAATATATAGTTTTTAATACGAACTATCTAGCTTAGTTGGTAAATTTTTAAAGACTAATATTCCAACCCGGAGGTTGTGCGTTCGATTCACGCAGGTACCAAAGTATTAAAAAAAAAAAGGTTCTAGGCAAGTTTTTACTTCACACGCTCAGTGTTGAAAACATATATCGGCATTCATATAAACTTTTGCTGGATGCTCAAAACACCCATCGCCACTCTATTCAAGTTTTCTTTGGATGGATTAAAAAACAAGTGAGCCCGAAGTGGCTTTACAGTACCCACAGGGTTTGTTAGAATATTGTAATTTGTTTAATCAAACACTGTTTATTCCACTTTTTGTAACGGTATAACCCTACCGGCTTCAAGGCCTTCACCTCATTTTCAGGGGAGAAATTTGTTAGAATACATACCAATGAATAAAATCTGCTCTCATCTTTTTAAAAGAAGTTGAAATATGTGCAAATTGTCTGGCACCACTGTAATTCTAAAAGAAATAATTCAGCAGTCAATAAGTTAAGACTTTTTAAACATATTTTGTTTGGTTGGAAGAGATTGCCGAATAAGTCCACCATTCTCTATACAAAGTGAAAAAATATATAATAAGCGTATTTACGAGTACTTTTTCAATAAGTTTATATATAATTTTAAGTATATAAATAATTTATGTACAAGAAAAGTACAAGTTAAGTTGAAAAACTTAAACACAGTTATCACTTAAAATAAAACATTATTTAGTAGCGCCATAAACTAGGAAAAACGTTCTTCTTATATTTGAGAAAATAAAATATTATTTAGTAGCGCCATAAACTAGGAAAAACGTTCTTCTTATATTTGAGAAAATAAAATATTATTTAGTAGCGCCATAAACTAGGAAAAACGTTCTTCTTATATTTGAGAAAATAAAATATTATTTAGTAGCGCCATAAACTAGGAAAAACGTTCTTCTTATATTTGAGAAAATAAAATATTATTTAGGAGCGCCATAAACTAGGAAAAACGTTCTTCTTATATTTGAGAAAATAAAATATTATTTAGTAGCGCCATAAACTAGGAAAAACGTTCTTCTTATATTTGAGAAAATAAAATATTATTTAGTAGCGCCATAAACTAGGAAAAACGTTCTTCTTATATTTGAGAAAATAAAATATTATTTAGTAGCGCCATAAACTAGGAAAAACGTTCTTCTTATATTTGAGAAAATAAAATATTATATTTAGTAGCGCCATAAACTAGGAAAAACGTTATCCGTGTAAAATTAAACGTGGTAAACGAACATAATAAATTCTAACGAAGTGAATAAATAAAAACGTCACGTTTTTACGGCAAAATGACAAAATAATTTTAAAGAATTTCCCGACAAATATTTAACGTTTAGTAGTAGCTCCGACACGGCGAAATAAAATGCTATCGACATATGTTCCAGAATGCGCACACACAAAAAAAAAAAAACAAATAATTCGCGCAAATCAGTCAACGTGCAAAAAAAACGCTCAAATACATCAAACAACACATGTTTGTCCCTCCATTTAAACCTGTTTTTTTATTAAAAATATAAAAATTAATATGCGAAAAGGACCTAACCCAGATTATATTTCTTTTGAGATAACTAGGAAAAAAATTTGCCAGTTTGCACGGGTTTGTATCAAACAAAAAAAAAAACAAGATATAATTTTTATTCTTATGATTGTGTGCGGTATATTGTGAGATGAATGTTTTTGGTCTTTCTGGAGTGATGATGTGTGAGGAGTTTAATTTCGCGTGATGTTTCCAGTTGTAATTGAGTGTCACTGTTTGTCAGGTTGATGAGAACGTGCAACGGGGTTTTGTTTTTGTGTAATCAAAAATCGGAAAGAAGTATCGATTTATTTTTTCATGCTAAATATCTTCAGTGAGATACAGGCAAAAGCCTAGTTTACTGAGGATACGACACATGAAAGGCAACAAACCCAGATCCATTAAAATTGTATGTCCAAATGAAATAACCTGTTGTTTTTTCGCAAATTATGTATATACTCGTATCTTGTCATGTGTAATAATAAAAAAATAATATAAACACGAAATATTCATTAAATGCTCCAGATATTTTTGCACACAAGGGATTCATCTATTCATTTTTAATATTGTAAAAAAGTATTTTAAGGTAGAATTTTTCGTGCATATGTACTCGTATATTGTACATACGAGTATAAACGTCCCTAAATGCAAAAAATAAATTAATTATATTTATTACACTTTCATTGTAAACATTCCAATCTGGTGATTTTAATATCATGACGACCTCCGTGGCCTGGTGGTAAGACACTTGTCTGCCGATCCGGAGGTTGCGGGTTCGATCCCCGCAGGAACCTAGATTTTTTTAAATAGGATTCCAGTCTGGTTAACACTTAGGGCCTATAAAAACATCTTTCTGGTTGGTTAGAAGAGATTGCCACATGACAATAAACTTGCCAGGTTAAAAAAAAACTATAAACTAAACTATCATGTGACAATCTCTTCATATCAACCATAAAATGTGTTTACGAGGCCTAAAACAAACTCCAGACTGGATACCAACACAATCGAATCAGGAAAATGGCATGTACAACAAGTGAAAAAATACTTATAATAATAATACACATTGCAAATTTGAGTAAAAGGCGTGGTAGAGGAAGACCAAGAAAAGTAAGGTTGGACTAAACGAATGCTATCATAAAAATAAGGAAATGTTTAGTTAGATAATTCGAAGAAGTTGTATAGGAGGCGAAACATGTGTATTGCGATCGAAAAGATTACGGCTCTGTCATCCCTGCCTATCCCGACAGGGTAACGTCCTAATAGTAAGTATGTAAGAGATTAAAGGGGTATTAATTTCATGGGTCGAAAAATCGTCGATTTTTAAAAAAAAATTTTAGTGAACGAATTTTTTTTTTAAATTGTCGTTTTTTTAGACACATTTATTTATCTTTTAAGAACATTTTCATAAATTTTCATGATAAAAAAAATTATTTTACTGTAGTTATTAAGTCGGAAGTAAGGCCGCCCGTACATGGAGAGGGTCCATTATGCCCGTAATTGTGGCTGTTGTACAAGTCTGAAAAATTAAAAAAAAAACGGTTTTACTGAAACACAGAAAGCCGAAGGATGTGCGAAGTTGAAGATATTGTCAGATGGGGACGACAGAGAAGAAGGTTCTGGAAAGAACATGTATCTAGAATGGCGGAACCAAGAGCCGTGAGAATGGCCAGGGACAGTATCCCCCAAGCAAGCAGACCTCCAGGACGACCTGCCAAAAGTTGGAAAGACAACTGGCAGTCGACGTCACAAGAGGGAAACAATGATGCAGGACCATAACAGGCCAACAGGCCTAAAAGAAGAAGAAGACTTGATATATTTTTTTTCATTTTCTGAATTACGTCGTTGGTTGACTAACATCGTTGTATTGGAATTCATGTTGAAATCGTAAATTGGAAACAAAAACAAACCAACACCGCTTACACTGAATACCAAATATCGCATTCACACATGCATATGATGCGATAATGTTGCAGGCAGACAGCGATGCTCTGCAATACCTCACCATATACCATATATCTATTCGACTGTGGTTTGCAACGAAGGATGACAAAGCAAGCCTCACATCTCACAACCGCTTTGTATTTTATACGCCACATTTAAAAACAATATTTTTTACCGGTTTACTAATTAAATTAAAGAGTAAAGAATGATGCATTCAAAACACGGGTAAACTCATGTTAGGCACAAATCAATTTGTTCTTGAAATAATAGACAAATATTTAAAAAAAACATTAAATAAAGAAAGACGAAAACCAGAAAAGTGACTGGAAACAACAAGAAGCAATGTGCTAAAGAGAAATGGAGAGGCATATATCACACACTAGAGTCAACAAGGTTGATGATGATGATGATTTATAAAAATAAATATTCATAAATGTAAAATTTGTTTAAATATATGTATAATTTATACATCTCTTTTACACCGGTTCAAAAATTATTAGCTAGCTATTTAAAATTCGTTCAGTATCACAGACCCACCGAGATTCAAATTTCAAATTACTTTCGGAGAGAATCCAAGTATTCCTCTCTCGCTCTCGTGTATTCAAAATTCAATTCTCGTATTCTTTCTTTGGCGACAACCGTCGTACCGGATTTGGCCTATTTATATTATGATGATGATGGAACAAGAGAACGAGAAAAACTTCTATATTGTCGAAAATGTTGGGCGATTTTCCAACTCAAGCTACGCACCAAAAAATACTGTATTTTCTATTTTGGATCCAGTTCACTGATCTTTATGTTACACGCTGTCATTTACTGTAAATGCATGCGCTGAATCAGCTACTGGTAAATATCAATTTAAAAAATAGTGATATATCACATGCCAAAAAAATTATATAACAGAGTGGAGAAGGAAGGAGAAGACTAACAGAAGCATGGTATCATATTTATTTATTTATTTAATTAACGACACAACAGTGTCTTTTATATAAAAATGAACATGTGACAGGTTATACAAGTACTTAAAATTATTGACAAATAATACAAAACTTTGTCTTAAACTAACATGGAGATACAAAAAGCTGTAATAATAATAATAAATTACAAAGTCATTGTGTAAAATTATTTAACATTAATACGTATAATATTTAAGTTCAATATATGTATGTATGTTATACCACAAAATTTTACCAAATTTTACCAAGTAGACTTACGTAACATAATTGTTGAAGATTTATTTTATAGTGGTAAAGAACTTAGATTTGTTTTTCGTGGAACAACGCTACGAACAACTCGTGGAACAACATAGAACAAGAATTGGATTTTTCTAGAATTTTATGGATAGACCTTGAGATATAGAAAACACATGGGCTCACTTGTAGAACGAGATGCAAGTTGCTTTGCCGAATCAAAACCTTCCACATATTGATGCAGGGTTACTCAACTCTAGAGGCAAGGTATTGTCCTTAATGCTTCGTTTGTACTAGGTTATTTATATTAATAAAGGAAAGCACAAAGTTAGTAGCTATTTCTAAATATTGTTGTGATATTCTGGCGAATAATATATATACTTACATTAAAAATATCTAAATTGTTGCAAAACTCATTTCCAAATCTTTGCATACGAATTATAGAGTTCATTTTATAATACGTATAGCAATTTTCGGTATAAAAGGGATTGAGCTGTCTTGTGGATCTAGTGAGAATATCCAATTAAATGCTTACGAGTAAGTGAGGTGCATCGATTACTGAGTGAATGATTTTGTATAGCTGCAGTATTGATAGTAATAATACTTAAATAAGAATTCTTTTTACGCCTTTCAGAGAGCAATCTATCCTCAAGGGTGCTTAAGCTCGGGATTCGAACCTCTATTATTGACAGATTAAAAATATATCAAAATAAATAAATATAAGTAAGCTGAGTGTAAAGATAAAAGCGTACTGGATGTGGTCATTAGATTAGATACTTCTCCGCATCCGCATATATTCAAAAAATATATTTGGTAAGAAAACCGTAGAAAACTTACCAAGGAAAGAATGCTTACAATAAAACCTTTGTATCATATTCGGTTTAAGGTGTATTGTATCTAAGTAATGCTAATATATATATATACATAATACGTTTTGATAAAACCTTCCAAAAAGGGTTGTCTTCAAGTGTTTCCTAAAGCTGCATACGCCACCCATATATATACAACTCAGAGGTT
Source organism: Odontocerum albicorne (assembly GCA_949825065.1). Lineage (NCBI taxonomy): Eukaryota > Metazoa > Arthropoda > Insecta > Trichoptera > Odontoceridae > Odontocerum > Odontocerum albicorne. Next base: position 9,466 of record CATKWJ010000780.1, read on the forward strand.
GAACATTTCGCGTCATGTGACCAGCAACGGCAAAAAATGAAGTAAGATGAAGAAGAGTACATTTAGATGATTTGGGCATGTAGAACGACTGAATAAAGAAAGACTAACAAAACAGATAAACAGTGCAGATGTGAGTGGAAGGCTATGAGAGAAAGACCAAGAAAAGTACGGTTGGATCGAGTGAAAATATTCTGAAAGAAGGAAAAGTAGATGAAAAAAATCGTCGAGGTTGTATGAGGTGTATCGAGTTAGGAAAGTATGGCGCTCTGTCTTGTCTGCCTACCCCAACAGGGAAATGACCAGCAACGGCAAAAGCTCTATCATAATACCCCGTCCTATTGGATCAATTAGAATTAGGAATAACAATCAATTAATTAGACGAGGAAAAATCGACCTCAAAAAAAATACTTCTCTTCGAAGGAACATATCAGACACAGATTCGAAAGATATAATGGAAACATCCCATTAAGGGATTTGAATACAAAGAGACAAAATTTGAAATCAAACGGTTCGCGACACTTAATTCAGTTAAGACCTCAAAAGCCGACTAATATGACAATATTGATTACAAACATATCAGCATAGAAGATACATTGAAAACAGACTGAAGTCTAGAAATTTGCGAACCAGGCAAACTAGACTGGAAATGATTTCGTGAAGACTGTCACATTTAAGTGACAAGAATATAAACACGTTGTTCATCACATACTCGTACATGATTTCCATACATGTCAAGTTAAATAAAATAAAAACAATGATTTTTTTACGACCCGAAATATTTTTTTTTTAAATTCGTTACTATTACAGGCGCTCATAATGCCTCCGATATTTCAGGATGTTTTCAGTAAATTTAACAGAATATTAAAATTGCTTATCATCACCTCATAATAAATGGATCGTCAAAATACTTACAGTTCCATTAGTTGTCATAAACTTCAGGGTATAAAACATTTTACGCCGTTTTTAATGTAAAATCAGACGCCTACTGCGCCGTTAAGCGAAAACAAACAACTGAAATTTTCAACGAGACGGTTTTCAGGCGTTTTCAATGACGAATTGAAAAAAAAAAACGATTTTATAGTCGGCATTTCAAAATTTTATACATGAGAGACAAAATAAACAAAATAAACCAAAATAAAGTTTGATTTCGAAAATGACTACACCTCAAGAAGATTTTTGAGTTTAACAAAATCAAGAACGAAGTTTTCGAGGGTGTACGAACGTTTTCACGATTTTTTTTTCTTTATGCCGTTCCTGGTATGGTACCGTTCGCAGTATTCTTACATTTCTACAGTTTTACGAAATAAATTCATGAAAAATATATGTCCTAAAAACTGTTATTTTAACCCTCTAATAAATTTTGGTCAAGTAGTAGTACTCGTATTTATATTTTTTCCGAAAGGGTTCGATACACGTAAATGCAAGACGAGTGATAAAGACTTATTTTTTATATTTATGAATAACATGTATTCAAAAATATCTGTGTATTCGACAGAAAAATAAATGACATACATACATATCATCAAGTCGTATCCCTAACGGGGTAGGCAGAGAGGACATATCACTAATATTTTCTACCCAAACACACAACTTTCTCCTCCTCCACATTCATACATCTCGTCAACTACAATCTTCTTTTATTCATCCTTCTCACTTGACCTTTCAAAAACTGGTCCAGCCACGTTTTCCTCGATCTAACTCTTCCACACACACACTTTGCACTTCTGACTTGTATACTTGTTTAGGCATTATTTTGTCATTCAATCTCTTCACATACGCAAACTATGTTAACGTTCCTTTCTTCACCATACGTTTTAATCATAATACTACTTTCATTTTTTTCTCTCCTTACACTGCACTTCTTTCTTAACACTGCATTGGGGTTGTGTATGCATGTGTGTGAGTGTGCATTTACAATTTTCGAAGTAGACGAATTAAAATTAAAAGTAGCACGTAAAATTACGAGTATATTGAACTTTTTTAATAAGCTTTGTCTTAAGGAATTTGAAAAAGGATATTGTCATAAAACAAACATCACTTCATAAACAAGTAATGAAAGGAAATAAGATATGAAAATACAATACGACTTTTCATCCAACGTTATCTCAAGTTGAATGCACCTTAAATTGGTTGCAATTTAATGAACTGAAGTACGAGTATAATTGTCGGAGTAATGACATGTGAATTTATCGTTACGTTAGCAAGTCGCCAGACCGCGCAGCATGTTTGGGAACAAAGAACACACCAAGAAGGATGATCTAAGCAAGTAATTTGAAGATGAAATATGTGATGAATTCCCGAGAAGCATTTACGCTGAGATACGTTTATAATAATAGCACGCCGAGGATTTCGCGGGCTAATCTGAGCATTCACGTGAGAGATTGGCATTGGTTATGTTATTACGATTAGAAACATAAATGTATTCAACCGCCAAAGTCAAGACATGGTAATTTATTGTTTCATTTTATTAGAACACACGCTTTAAATACTAAAATGCATTGTTAATTAATCTTCTGTGGTTTCCTAGGAAAATATCACCGTATTGTTTTTCAATTAATAGCGTAATTAAATATATATGATAATGTATGATAGAATGTGGAATGAAGTGATACGGGATAAATGTGAACTTAAGGCTGACGTGTTTGTTAAGTAAGATTAAGACGAGTACATTTAGATGATTTGGGCATGTAGAACGAATGAATGAAGAAAGACTAACAAAACAGATAAACAATGCAGATGTGAGTGGAAGGCTATGAGAGGCAGACCAAGGAAAGTACGGTTAAATCGAGTAAATGATATTCTGAAAGAAGGAAAAGTAGATAAAAAAAATCGTAGAGGTTGTATGAGGTGTATGATGTGTGTCGAGTTAGGAAAGTATGGCGCTCTGTCTTATCTGCCTACCCCGACAGGGAAATGGTGTGAAGGTACGTTTGTACGAGTACGTAAGAATATTTAACAATACATTACTTTGTTATTCCACCGATTACATTAACTTCTATCCCGAGGCTCTCTTTAGGCAGCATTTAGTAGAAGGCGAGACTGAATTATGTCCGGGCTAGCACCTACAGACTAGACGGGTGTAAAGGTAAAATTTGGGATGAGACTGTGGGTGGAGGGAGGTAAGCGATGACTTCGGCAAGCCGCGATGAGAGCTTGGGAACATATTAATTGGCCTGATGTTCATCCCAAGGATATTCCACATATGTCAAATTGATTCCCGTAATTATTGATATGCGAGAATTGGTCATCATCAGTAGAAAATATATGATGTTTTTGGTGACAATGATTAACCATATCAGAATGAACTAAATGATTAAACAAACTACAATATTGTAAGTAAAAGACTTCAAGTTGAAACTGTGACATTTCAGCATGGATTCATAGTATCGAAACTGTATTTAATAGGTGTCAATAAGACTTATACTCTTAGAACTGAGTAAGAACATAAAATCCACAGTGTTAAGAAGAAATGTTAAAAAGCTTTGTGGATTTATTAATAATATAATACACACATTTTAAAGTGCTCATTTTCCCTAAGACAGCTTTTTAAAATTACATCAATAGCTGAAAGTTTCTGAAAATAGTAAAATTTCCTGAAAATACACGTTCAATTATGGAATACGGCCGCCTGAAACTTTTGTCCGGAAGTGATGCATTATTGAGGAAACTCTCAAATAGCCGGGTTAAAATATTTTTTAACAAACTGTTTTTAAAAATACTCTTTGTAGAAGGCTCAATTGAGAGCAAAGCGAGTCTCGAGTATAATGACTGAGAATGGGGAGGACAGGTTTTCTTTCACGGTCGGTACTGCAACAAACGTTTTCGGTTTATAATGAAAATAAAAAATATTTAAAAATAAAGGCTTTTTCTTCCATCTCATTAAAGAGGAGATACGGCTTTATTGTACCGAGTTTATGCAGCTGAAATCGGTGCAACAGGTCTACTAACAAAATAAAAATATTACTTGCTTCAAAGTTCAGGCTTAGCAAGGAAATGTCTTCATTGTTTCCTGTGAAGATTTCAAAAGCAGATGTTGCAGCGTCTAAACAATAACGGCTGGTTTATTGATAAGTAGCAATATTTTCCAACCAACCATACAATTGTTTACAAGTGAGAAATAGAGAATGTAGAGAAACAAAAACTATGCAATATCAAAATAAAAAAAAACGAATAACATAAATAAAACAAATACGTGGACTTGGCTGAAGAAATATAAGAGTAAGATTAATGTTGTGGAGATGCGTGCACTAAGGTAAATATGTGGAGTGTCAATGTTTGAATGAAGACGGAATGACGACATCAAAAATGAATGTATGGATAAAAAGGATGTTTTAAGTAAGATAAAGAAAGGAGATTTAAGATAGTTTAGACATGTGAAGAGAAAGAATAATGAAAGAATGATTAATTGAATAAACAAGTCAGAAGTGCTACTCGTAGATGTGTGTGGAAGAGGTAGACCAGATTTTTAAAGAAGGTAAAATGAGAAGTGATGAATAATAATAGAAGATTGTGAAATTTTTGAATGTGGAGGAGGCGAATGTTGTATGCTTGGATGGAAAAGTTTGAAGATATATTCTCTCTGCCTTCCCCGAAAGAGACACGACATGATGATATGTATGCATGTATTGATCGTCAGAAAGAAAAAAGATTAGAAAATAGGATGATAACCACTAAAAACGCGCTACAACACTTAAGGGAGACGTAATGTTTTTAATTCGCTGTTTGTATGATAGTTTAGAATTAAACTACTTCCATTTTTTATTTTAAGTTTAATGAAGAAACAGGAAATAATGTTCTTCGTGTAACGGTTATATTGTTATAGTATAAAGTTAATTGTTGGGATTTTAAACCGTACGTATGAACCACCTTTGAGTCTAAAGGAATAATTAACATGAAACTTATGAGTTCTAAACAAACAAATACTACCTTGATCAAAACGTTTTAGGACCGGCCACCGTGTGGCGCTGTCAATCACCCGGTTAGTATTTTTTTTTGTTAGATTACCACATCTATCATTGATACTTCCCTCCAAATTTCAGCGTCAAAGCTTGACATTTGTAAAAGTTACGCTGTACTGAGTGCATCTACCTTTGTGCGTGTTTTCGATTTTTTACAAGTTTGAAAATGGCATTAACGAGTTTGCATTAAATTTTTTGTGAAAAACGGATTTAACGGTCCGCAGACCTTGGAAATGTTGGAGAAGTGTTTTTCAGTGGCACGAACGCTTCAGAAGTGGTCGTGAGTCGGTCAAAGATGACGAACCCGGTGGCAGCAGAAAACTGATGAAAACATCGATAAAATCAAATAAATGTTGGCCGAAAACCGCAAATTGACCATTAGAGAGCTGGCAGAGGACTTGCACATCGCTTATGGATCCGCTCGAGACATTTTGGTTAGTGATTTGGGCCTCAGACGTGTCGCTGCAAAACTGGTGCCGAAAGACCTCAATTTCATGCAAAAAAGGACCGCGTTGAAATCGCGCAAGACATGATTTCCACGAGTTTTTGAGCAAAAACAACACGACTACTATCCAGCAGCCTTTGAATTCACTTGATCTGGCTCCCTGCGACTTTTTCTTGTTCAACCGACTTAAAAAACCGCTTCGCGGAACGCGTTAAAGCACTTGAGAGGATGTCATGAAAAAATCGAAGACGGCTCTGATGGACATACCGAAAATTGAGTACCAGCGGTGTTTCGAGGATTGGATCAAGCGCTGGCGTAAGTGCGTCGCAGTCGATGGGGAGTACTTTGAAGGGGACCATATCGATTTTAATGAATAAACTTGTATTTTCGATTTTATGAATAAAGTCCTAAAACTTTTTGATCAAGGTAGTATAACATAAACATGAACATGAAATGTTGCGTGTTATTAACATTTCTAGGTTTTAAATAATAAACTGAAATGTGAGTTGACGATGTACGGCGAAAAATGTGTGAAAAAAAGGTTAAAAAACCAGTGAAAACGCTATCCAAGTGAAATGGGGTGAAAATGGAATCGCTTTTCTTTTAATTTATCGTATCTTTTTATGAAGACAAACGATACAAATCAAGCTACTTTATGCAAAATCGAGTCTCAAATTGACTATTTTTATATCTGGCGTGAGAGTGTTATAGAACATGGAATGATCGGGTAAAATATAACTATTAGAGATGGGTGTTATAAGTAGAATAAAGACACAAATCTTAATATAAGATGGTTTAGTAATATTGAGAGAATAAATAGAGAAACACTTAAAAATATGTCGTAAATGAATGAAGAGTAAAATGTAACTAAAGTAAAAGTAAAAATAAGTAAATAAAAAACTTATTTTATATTTTTGTGTTCACCACAGATTTATTTAAGGTTTACAACTGGTTTCGAAGATCACCGTCTTCATCGTCAGGTAGCCGTCAATAGCCCTCTGCTTAATATGTTTCCAATTTAAAATCCCCCCTGTGGATATTCAGACTTGACCTGCCTTAAAGATTCACTTTCATTTTTCCCCGCACCATTCACCATTGTATCACATCTCTCCCCACTTCTCTTCCCCTACCTCATCCCTCTTACATTATATTATTAACACTTGTACAGGAAATATATTTTTAGCAATTTAGTTTATCTTTACCTGACGATAAAGACGGTGGTCTTCGAAACCGGTTGTAAACCTAAAATAAACCTGTGGTGAACACAAAAATTTAAATAAGTTTTTTATTTACTTATTTTTCCTTTTACGTAAAACATGGCACCACAAAGTGAAACTATAGTCTTTTCGAAGATTCAAGAAATAAAATATAACTGTTAGAGATGGATGTTAGAGGTAGAAAAATAAACGAATCATAAGATGGTTTTGCAATAATGAGAGAATAAATAGAAAAAACACTTTAAAATATGACGTAAATGAATGAAGAGGTAGGAAGATGGGCACTGGAGAAAGAATGGAATGTGACATTTGAAGCATTTTTTAAAGAATGCATCTTTGTGAGCTAGTTGTAAAATGCCTATCTTCCAACCAGAGCGTTGCGAGTTCGTTTGCCGTCGAAACTAAGATTTTTTTAAACGATTCTAGTATTTTTACTTCAGGTATAACAATTTTCTTTTTGGTTGAAATAGATTGTCACATGGCGATAAGGTTGAAAATTGAACTGTATAATTATAGACGACCACCGTGGGCTAAACACATCTGACTTCCTGACCGGAGATTGCGGTTTCGATTTTCATTGGAAGCAGCATTTAATTTTAAAACGATTCCAGTCTTGTTTTTACTTTTTAACAATTTTTAACACCTTTTTAACAATTTTTTGTTTGGCTGGAAGTGATTACCACATGGCAATATGCTCGTCAGGTAGTGCTGTATACAACTAAAGTTAAATAATGTATAATATAACAGTAGGAAAATTCAGAAAAATTTTATGAAATTATTTGTTCAACTTTTTAATTTGTTCCGACAGAAACGAGATATTCACAACGCGATGTTTCTAGAACAAATTTTGCGTTCGTTTAACGTCAATTTGACGACCTCCGTGGTCTAGTTGGTAATACGCCTGCCTCCCAACCTAGGAGTTACAGGTTCGATTTCCGCTTAAAATCCCATTTTTTTTAAACAATACAAGTTAGTTTCTTTTTCATTTAATATCTTTTCAACATCTTTCTGGTTGATCTAAAAAGATTAGCACAGGGCAATAAGTCCGTCAAATTGCACAATATACAACAAAAGTATAATAAAATACAATAATACAACGTCCACGTCTATAATTCTTTTCATTCGTGGGCTTTAGATTTTTAAATCTTCTCACATTTTATTTTCACAAGGAATTTATAAACATAAACTTAACCGCTTTTCAAATCTTATTGCAGACGTATTGAATAAATAATAATTACAATTTAAGAAAATTATTCCTGGAATTGGTGTGTAAATATTTATAAAAACCTGTGAAACATATTCCGAGAAACACGTTTAAATATATGTGAGAGAATTATTTTTTGTGAGATTCAGAGAATTAGTAAAAATTCAAATAAAAAGCTCAACGCCAAAGTCACCTTTACAAATATATTTTAACTAAAAATAAAATGACTTTTACACACAAAAACTATTTTGAAATACAATTTCACGTTTGGACAACCAAGTGAATAAATGTTTAAAAGGAAAGATGAGGAGTAAAAGAAAAGTTAAGGAACTGTATGAGATGTATGGACGTGAAAGAAGGCAAGGAAATATTTCGTGATGGAATATCTAGCATTTTTTCTTTTCTGCCTACCTCAGCAGGGAAATGACGTGATAATATACGAGTATATGTTTGTTGGTAAAAAAACACGTAAAAAAATAACACATGATTTATTTGAATCAATCCATTTCGTAATGGTAATGTGTGGATATAAATATCGTTCAAAATAGAAGTCGTGTATAGCTTATGAATGATAGATAAAGTGGTATTAAAGAGTTACCTTTCTATATAGGGGTTTTGAACTATTTTATAGATGTTAAAAGAAAAAATAAGCAAGTCCCTCCAAATGGATAAGAGTTCGTCTAAGAATGTTTCGTTACCTCTCCTCGAGCAATGATCTTGCCAACAAGTATGAACACTAACGAGCAAATATCGTAAAATTAGATGAACAATGCCGGCTACAATCTAAATAACTGAATTGGTGATACGAATATATTGAAGAGAATGGAATGGAGACAACATCATTTTCTGAACTAATGATCGAACCTTCGGGTTTAGAATCACTGGAGTAGGTAGAGATGGAACTCTCAGGTCATCTTCGCATGTGTTGACAATGTCACGCACGTGACACAAAGCACACGTCGTGTTGTTACCTGACGAACTCGAACGATTCTACACATGTTATACTAGTTTAATACAATCACGCCATTACCCTGTCGGAGTAAGCATAGAGGACAGAGCGGCAGATTTTCTAATCTCGACACACACCATTCGCCTCTTCTACATTCATATTAAAAACATCTACGACTTTTTTGACACAAAAGGGTTTATTATTAAGATTTTTTTTTTTTGAGAATATAATAAATTTAATAAAGCTATTTTGACAGAGATAAAAATATTAGATTTAGAACATTCTCGCAGATTTCTGGTGTTATTTCAGCAATTTATTTTCGAATGCATCGGGATTGCGGTTGGTGTGTTTGTGTACACCTTTCCCTTCAAGTACCTCCATAGGAAATAATCGAGGGCGGTCAAATCAGGGGATCGTGGGGTCAGTCAATACGAGTATCGCCACTTTTTGACATTATTCGGCCGGGAAAAGTTTCTCGCAAAATTTGCATCGTAGCACGAGGGTGTGTGTGATGTGGCACCGACCTGTTGAAACCAAATGTGCGGTAAGCCCAATTGATTCAATTTGGGCACAAGAAAGTTAACCAACATGTCACGATAGCGATCACCAGTAACTGTTACAGCTTTGCCTCTAGCATCCTCAAAGAAATATGGCCCAATGATGCCGCCGGCCCGAATGGCGCACCATACAGTCACTCTACGAGGGTGTAATGGTCGTTGGTGTACCAACTGAGGATTTGCAGTGCCCAATAGCGGCTATTATGTTTATTAACAAAGCCAGCCAGGTCGAAATGTGCCTCGCAGCTCATGATGATTCTTTGCCAAAAATGGTGGCCGTCTAAACCGACCTGTAAAACCCGAGCGCTCCAATCTCGCAGCCGTTTATGCTCATTTTCCTGTAGCACTTGTGTCAATTGAATTTTATACGGATAAAAATGCAAATCTTTTGTGATAATTTTTAACACGATGGAGACATTCTCAATTCTTGTGCACGGCGTCGATAAGAGGTGCACGGACGTTCACCAACACTCTGCCTCACCGCTTCAATATTTTCTGGCGTACGTTGGGTAAGTTGTCGCCCAGACTTTGCTTTATCTCCCAGTGTATGGAAATTTTCAAAATTATTCATTACACGCTGAATGGTTGACTTGCTTGGCACATGATTTAAACAAAAAAAAAACACGCAATTGTCTTCGCGTATTCACAATTGAACAATTATTTAAACAAAATGTTTTAATAACTTCAACACGTTGTTGCGGAGAGATGCTCCATAATAAAATGTTATCGACCACTCTCAACGGCTGCCAAATATGACCTGACAAATAACAGCCAAATCAAAACGGTGGCCAAACAAAATCGGGATATAATAAGGATTCTTGTAAGAGAAAATTCGTTGCTGACAAGAAGGAACGTATTTACGAGTATATCCGATATCGCTGCAGCAGGGAAAACTTTCTTAAGGAATTTACGGTGTATTAGTTGGATATATTCATTCCGTCCAGTCTGAACTTTTATCTAAAGAGAAAACTTAATTTATCCCAGTCTTCACTTTAAGTTTCCTTTATATTTAATTAAATTTGTATGTTACAGATATTAATTCATCATCATTATACTCTGATGTACCTGATGACTGAGTATTGTAACTCATACGATAGACCTTGAGGACTCTTCTCCATTCCTCTCTGCACTCCGTGGTTTGAAGAGCAGTTTCTTAGGGTAGTTCTGTTGCGTGTCTCACTTGGTCTGTTCAACGCATTGGGTCTTCTTCCTCTTATCTAAGCATCATCCTTTCATGCTTCCAGTAATCATCAACTTCTCTAAACTCGTCATCTTGGTCTCAAACCATTAGTCCAAAGAATATGAGGATTCTTCGGAGGCATATTATCGACAATCTAGTTTCCGACAGTATTTATTAAGGTCAAAATGTTATTATAGTCGAGAAATGATTTTCAAAATGTAAAAAAAATCATTGCGATAAAGTTTGATGAAGTGATAGGCCTGATTTGCTCTTTTGTATAAATAAACAAAGAATTATTTATAGTTAAGGCATTAACATTGTGGAGGTTTAAAGACATTGTAATTTGTTTTATCAAACACTGTTTATTCCACTTTTTTGTAACGGTATAACCCTACCGGTTTCAAGGCGTTCACCTCATCATAAGGGGAGCACAAACAAAGGTTTTGTTCACCCCATCCAATAGGAGGGCGATCCCGGCCGCGAGGATGATATAAACAAATTATGATGATAAATAAACAGTTGATTAAATTATTATCTCAATAAATATTATACATATACATTAATTGTTCAAAATATAAACGCATCCACACCATGCTCACTGTGCTTCATTCTGCCCTCCATCACCTCCCTAATGAGGGTATTTTGTTGTTGACCCAAAGCAGCGCAGGCGAGCACGTGACAACAAAATCTCGATGCAACAGCAGTTTACTCAAATGTATGGCGTAGATCAAAACCCTATTATTTATTCAAAGATTTTTATGTCATTCACCTGACCTAATGCATATGTTATATGCTTGTACAAGGGTTGCTACTTAAGTTTTGAGATATGGCAACACCAGTGTAGATACGTCAAATCTGACATTAGCATCGTAAAGTTTGACGTTTTTAATGGTATACGTGCTCAGAAAGTTTAGTCATACCAAGTGCTATTTGTGTTGTTAACAGTGACTTGAAAAATTCATCTCGGCCAAAAATGGAATTAAATCGTGAACATTTTAGTGCGATGATTTTTTATGATTTTCGACGTGGACTAACTCAACAACAGTGTGCCGATCAACTCGCTTCGACTTTTGGTGATGAAGCAACGTCTCGGGCCACTGTGTTTCGCTGGTTTTCCGAATTCAATAGTGGTCGTAGTTCGCTCCAGGACGAATTTCGTGAAGGTCGTCCAAAATCGGTTGTTTTGCCAGAAAACATCGATGCTGTGCGTGAACTGATATTGCAAGATCGTCATGTGACTTATCGTGAGATTGAGGCATGTTTGGGCATAAGTTCCACTAGCATACATTCAATATTGCATGAACATTTGGCCGTCAAAAAAATTTGTTCGCGTTGGATACCGCATAATTTGATAATCGTTCAAAAAAGCCTCGTGTCGATTGGTCCAAAGAAATGTTGAAAAAAATCGATCGCGGTGCTTCAAACGAACCATGCAAAACAATCAAGCCATTTTCGATGATAGATATTTGTTTTTACTTGTCTGTCTCAAAACTTAAGTAGCAACCCTTGTATACCCGACAAATTGAAGGATGCATTTTGAACATAGATAAAAGAGTATATGATATCTATCATCCACAGCTCTTGCAGCATGGACGATTGTTTAATGTTCATTCCATGACACCCTAAGCAGCCCTCACCAGCAACACACAATGGAACTCCTCCATTGTATCAAAAATTAGATACTCGTCAAAATATCCGCATTACAAAGCCATGCAAACGACGAACTCTGAACCAGATTAAGGTCCTTTTTATTTATGTTTTAATAATTTATTATAAGGAATCGAACATAATAGCCTTCTTCTTCTCAGTGTCATACCAGATCCCCTCAACGTTGAATCACCTGAGAGTAGGCATATTTGTCTCCGGCAGCCCGAAAAAGATTCCCAACGCTCCTTATACCAGTCCAATCACGTATATTGTGGAGCCAGGAGATTTGCCCCCTGCCAACACCTCTTCGAACCTCTTAATACATAATAAACACACACGGAAAACAAGCGCCTCAAGTAGGTTACGAAAGGGCATTTCATCAATAGGTTAAATGACGATAAAAAATACCGCAAAAATTTATACACGCACAAATATAAATACAATGGTTATGAGCAACAAAAAAAAACATATCTGCAACTGAAGTGACTCGTCAAAATCAGTCATCCGTTATGCCGATAGAAGAGTGAATTTGCCAAGTCACTTTAACCGAAGATTGTTGGTAACATAAGAGCTCTGGTTCTAGATGATTGATAATTAATAATTGATTCAAATGAACAAAGTTCAATCAGTCGAAATTGACGCAAGAGAATCAAATGTCAAATGTGACCGACATATGGATATACGAGTATATGGTATGTGCGAAAAGGATACGACCCACAAATCATTATTTCTGGTTTGATATATCGAAAAAGAATACCTTACTCAATTATTTGCAAGAATAACAAACCAGTTTAAAAAAAATCATTGGATAACCAGATTATCAATTATTTTTCAAGTGTTCCGGGTTGATTTTCACTTCAGGTTACCAGCATGTTTCTGGTTGATTGGAAGAGGTTGTCACATGGCAACAATTTAAGGGCATATAAAATTAAAGGACTAAATAATTAATGTGGATCAATTTACCCAAAATAATTATTCGAGTAGTGACTTTATATTAATAAAGAAAAATATGTAATAATAAACATACATACATACCATCACGCCGTTTCCCTATCAGGGTAAGTAGAATGGACAGTACGCCAGACTTTCATATGAAGACGTCCATACACATTATTATACAACTTCTACGATTTCTCTGACTTCCTACGTTTCCTTCTTTCAAAATATTAAGTTGGTCCAACCATACTTTCCTTGGTCTTCCTCACACACCTTCCACACACATTTGTTCTGACTATTTATTTTGTTAATTCATTAGTTTGTTCCACATGCCCAAACCATCACACCGTACAAATCTTCATCTTACTTAACACATCAGCCTACGTTCACATTCATCCTTTATCACTTCATTCCGTATTCTGTAACACATTTTCACTACCTTTGTGTTCTTCTCAATGCACGCATTTGTACAGCATTTATTCGGGTTCATTTTTTCACGTCCTCATTTCCCTCCCATATATCAAAGTTGTTACCAAAATACTATTGTAGACATCTTAGTAGATTTTGATACTGTCCAGTTTGAGTATATATGTTTTAGTGATCCACTTACTTTGTTTCCTATCGCTACACATCGTTTGACATCCTTCTTAACTTCCATGATCTGAGAAAATACTGCCCAAATAGTAGAATTCCTCAACTGGAAGCAATCTATGAGTTTTCACCCATATGTCACATTTACTTTTCCTTTCACACTTTCTATAATTATTTTGGATTTTGCAACATTCATTCTCAGATATTTCTCTTCGCATCCATCATATAATGTACTTATCAAACTCTACAATACACAACAGTACCATTATAATCTGCATCAGCAATCCGCGTACGTTTTATTCGACATTTGTATGCAACTAATTCACCTCTGCTGTTCCTTAATACACGAATCTATGTATTATATTGTATATTAGATATGTATTACCTATATATTATTTATAGTAAAGGCATTAACTCTACCGGTTGTGCTCTCCTGATAAGGAGGTGAAAACCTTGAAACCTGTAGGGTAATAACGTTACATAAAGTAGAATAAACAGTGTTTGATAAAACATTATTAAAATGAATCTATATAATTTTGTTATCCAGCAATTTTAACATATTCTAGAAATATATTAATATAACATATTGTAGTTAATAACAATTCGACATCTCAAGGATTCCTAAAAATCTTGACAAAACAAACAGCTGAAAGTCAAATTTCTTAGAAAGGCAAAATGATAAAATTTAAACCAATATGCCAAGGAAAATAATAGTTTTTTTACTAATGAAAATGAGAAAATATAAAATTGAATAAGTCTGAAACGTTGAGCCAGGAATTGGAGAGTGGATATTGGAAAAGATAAAGGCAACCACAGGGGAATGGAAGAGAGAAAAAATCAGATAATGAAAAGAAAATTTTCCCTTCTCGCAACCTAAAATTTTTACGAAAATCCCTTGTCGACTATAGTACAAAAACATAGCCCGGCATTGGAAGATCACGCCAGACAAAATATACTTTCATATACTAAAAAAAAACAGTAAGTTGCTGAATTTTGAATCACTTTGAATAAACTGTATAGTTAAATCATTGTTAAACGTTTTATTTTGAGATAAAAAAAATCTAACTTTTTTTTATGACACGCTCTGTCATACAACTGAGATCTCTATAATTCCGTACGAAAAATTCCTCAGCTCTTCGTATTTTTTACTATCAACGAATAAATACAATACAACACGTCATAAAGGATGAATTTTGATTGCAGTTATATTCAGCAGAAATGTTTTAGAATAAAACTAAAATTCATCAATCAGTTTTAAAACTTAACTCAAACACTATGATATTTAACGGGACGTTGTTCTTTGATTCCACTTATTACATTTCACCGTAAAACCCTTCGTGATAGAGAATGAAACACAGAAATCCGAAGGATGTGCGAAGTTGAAGATATTGTCAGATGGGGACGACAGAGAAGGTTCTGGAACAAATATGTATCCAGAATGGCGGAACCAAGAGCCGTAAGAATGGCCAGGGACAGTATCATTATAGCAAGCAAGCAGACCTCCAGGACGACCTCCCAAAAGATGGAAAGACAGCTGGCAGTCGACGTCACAAGAGGGAAACGATGATGCAGGACCATAAAAGGCCAACAGGCCTAAAATAAGAAAACACTTCACCGTAAAGAAGAAACGTGATTAAATATATTTCAGAAAAATCATTCCATTTTTTATTCCTATAATAGTTATAAAACTCATTAATTTGCAAGTGTTTTATTTTTTAAAAATAACATGGAATGCATATAATACAAACAAATATTTTATTTTGTTATTAATCTTGGTCGTAACACGTTTTTCAAAGTTTCCCTAAACATTTCGTTCCTTACAACATGTAATTATTATTTTTACAATTTTTCAACATTCATTCTTTCTACGTAACCTCAGTGAATATGACAATTAAGAAGATTTTATTAAACAATTAAGATAACTTTTAAAGATTTTAGCAATGAAAATAAGCTTCAAGTTAAGCGGTATAAAATATAATATTACACAATCATCCTTTTTACAAGACGTTTCGCCTTATAAATGTTAAATTTGTCTTCTAAAATATATTTCCAAGAAAACAGTTACCAATTTCTAGCAACTCTCCAACAATGCAATTCAATCTTCGGAAAATTTCAAACTTCGAGAGTACTTTAATTTTTTTTTTCGTTCAAAATCCATTTATCTCACGTTGAAGTATGCTCCAAGAGCACCTATTTTAACTCATTGTCGCCAGAAGAATGCTGGAGATTGAAAGAGAGAATACGGAGGGAAAAGAGAGAATTTCTATTCTCCCTCCGGAAGGAGTATTTTTCCCCTTGAGTAGAATTCACGCGAGGCGACCACCAGGCGAGTAGAAATGTGATTTAGGACGGACTACCGGAGACCGATTGTCTCTCGGGCTGAGTGAAATTGACCGATTAATTTTTAAACTGAGAAAATGTAATAATACAAAATCCCGAATTTATTGTTACAACATTTTTCATATGACATAAATTTAATAGAGATTGTGTGTTCCGTAGAGGGAAGGTTTGAAAGAAACATCTTGCATTGTAACATATAGTAGGTATTTTATCGACCATTATAAATTGTTACAATAGTAATACTCAAATTTTGAGTTTTCAATAATATAAAATCAACTTGTCAAAAAAAGTATAAAAATTAACATGACTCATACACAAAGAATATCAGAAAGCAGTACGTACATGCATACTACCTAGAATATATACTCGTATAATACAACCCTGAGACAGGTCAAGGCACGGGTGATCCAAGGCCATAATATAAAAAATATCAACCTATTTGAAAAAATACTACCTAGAATATATACTCGTATAATACAACCCTGAGACAGGTCAAGGCACGGGTGATCCAAGGCCATAATATAAAAAATATCAACCTATTTGAAAAAAAAAAAAAAAAAAAAATATATATATATATATATATATATATATATATATATATATATATATATATATATATATATATATATATATATATATATATATATATATATATATATATATATATATATATATATATATATATATATATATATATATATATATATATATATATATATATATATATATATATATATATATATATATATATATATATATATATATATATTCGTATAACGCATCCACTCGAATACACATAACATAAAGATTTTTAAATTATGCTCTAAATTCAGAGACCGACTTAAATAATAAATGTTTACCTTAAAATTTCGTGATTTGCGTTCAGAGTCGATCCTCACAAGAATTTTCACTGAAGTATTTATATCAATTCAAATGTGTTCAGCAAGGTAAAATATTAGGATTCCGTATTAAGGTTGGTTTCTGAAATTAGCCTAGTGCGTATTTTTTAACACATGCCCGTGAGAGGAAAACATAATTGAAACATATAAAAATATTAGGATAATAAAAGGCCTGTGAGGTAGTGAATATGTCCAGAGAATTCTCTGAATTTGTGTATGTTTTTATACATATTTGGCAAGAAAACGAGAAGACAACATATTACATGGACTATGAAAGCATTTAGTCTTGTTTACGCTCCCCTGAAGATGAGGTGAAAGCCTTGAAACCGGTAGGGTTATACCGTCATAAAAAAGTGGAATAAACAGTGTTTGTTAAAAATAAATTACAAAACTCACCAATATCTATAACATCCAAGAAATAAAGATTACTGAAAGACTTTCGGCAGCATGCAGAAAAATAATCTTAACGTACTTTGGGCATGTTGCTAGAAAGAATTATGAGTCTAGAGAAGATGGCGATCACGGGGACAGTTGAGGGACAATTGAGGGGCAATTGAGGGGCAATTGAAGAAGGGCCAGCAATAGAAAGGTGTTCTATGAGATAGACGAATCAATTAAAGGAGTTATCACGACCCTCTTTAAGCGATGCATTCAGCATGGTCCAGGGCCAAGAGGAACGCAGCCAGGACAAGTTCGAGACATAGCAGAGTACCACGATGATTAACATTGAGCTAGCGGTGAAGAAGATATTGTATAAAGCTGATTTTTGCGGGTTTTGCGAAATATGAATAAAATACGTGGTAGAGGAAGAAATAATTTTAAATAAAGAAATGAAGAAATTCAGAGAAACCGTAGGAGTTATATGATAGGGTGTATAAATGTAAAAGAGGGGAAGGATCTGTGTCGAGATAGAAAAATCTTTCACTCTGTCCTATCTGTTTACCCTATCAAGGAAATGGCGTGACGTATATATGTATGACGGAAAATGCTTCGTCTGGAGAAGACTATTTGATTAGGCAATAATTTTACAGTAGGAACGGTATCCACAAACATTATCCCTTCTTAGGGGTAAAAGTAGCTTCTAGTTATTACAAAAAAATCTTAAACCATAGTTTTTCATAATGTAGGTTTAAAATATCTGGTCGACACGTGAGAGCATTGTTGACTGCTTACGGTCTCAGTTTTAATATAATACCAGAATATGGAACGAGAATGATACGGCGCCTGATAGAAAGTTAATCGAGTATAAAACTTTAGGCTGTTTCTGTTTCATTCGTGGCCCGCGAAAATGCGAGAAAATATGGCGGAAAATTGGGAGGATGGCGGGCATAAATCATAGGAAAGTAATTTGACTCGGTTCATATCTACACAATATATTATTTATATTTTGTATCTCGCAAACGAAAATACCTATAAATTACGAATAACTGAAATTCTCAGCTTCCTGTGTTTTTTTTTACTCTTAAAATATAACAAACATTTCTTCCGTGTGTTGCGTATAGGTAAATTGATAATAAACTTTTATTGGTTATTTTGTTGCAATGAAGGGGAGATGAAGAAAATAAAAATACGGCATAATTAAGTTATGATAATAATAAAATGTCAATTTATATAGCGCCGTTTAGAGAGCAAACTCCTCAAGAGCGGTCTAACTCAGGATTCGAACCCACTATTATTGACAGATTAAAAATATAACAAAAAAAAACATGTTAAAAACAAGAATTTTCTTGCATCTGTTTAAAAAAATATTTGGTAAGAAAAACTAACCAAAGGAAGACGAACTATAAAGACACCTTTGTAGTTCTTCCAATATGTGATATTGACATATTCGGCTTTAGGTGGAGTGTAGTGTATGTGTGTAGTATTCATATATAATCATAAATTTTGATAAGACATTCCAAAAATTGTGCACTAAAGCTGCACAAGCCACCGATATAATGAACACTTTGTGGCAGACAAACATCGATTCAATTTAAATATTACTTGAGAAAACGAATGTTAACCAAAAAATAAAAGATCATCTATTCCTTTAATTTTAGGCAATAATAATGTGACTGTTGCAATAAGAAAATAAATGCGTTAACATATTTTATCAAATTTAAATCTTCGATCCCCTGGGTCCAGGAATTAGTTATATATTAATTAATATATGGACCCACGAGCTTGGGCCTAATACCTCTCAACCCTATGCCTAATTCTGGGCCCAGGAGGTCTGACTTTGAAACCCAATGGTACCTAAAAGATTTCGGTATATTTACTTAAGGCCTTTAACATTTGTCTGGTAAGTAAAAAGAAATATCGTAAGACCATTTACCCACCAGGTTCTACTTCTATATTTATTAATACCATAAAAAAGACACATTAAAGTCCTTTAGATAACATAATAAAACTTAAAAATCAAATACTCGTAGATAGGGTATCAATATCCTTCAAAAAAATCTTACAATTTGTGATACATACATGTATATCTTTCAAACGGACGATTGAAAAATATTTTCAAAAGTGATATCCCAATATTTTTGAAGCGAAAGGTCTAAAACCAGTGTATTCTAACACTACATACGTATGGCTATGAGACATGGACGCTCACAACAAAGAACACACAAAAGTTCCAGACCCCACAAAAGAGCATGGAGAAATGTACTCGTACGTTGGGATATACCAAAAGAGGCCATAAACAAAACACCTGGATTCGCAACAAAACAAACATACTCGTAGAAGACGTAATAAAGGTGTGAAAGAAAATTAAGTGGCAATGGACAGGATACGTAGCTAGAATGTCAGATTCCCGATGGGCATTCAAAATGATCCAATGGTACCCAAGAGGCAAAAAGACACCCAGAAAAAGACTGACGGTACGCTGGATAGATGATATCACATGGCACCAACCAAATTATTTGGAGTCGACTTGGGGAGACCTTCATCCAGCAGCTGATCGACCCAGGTTGACAATGATGATGATGGCGATATCTTTCAAATTGTGATACTTTAACATACTGTAGGGAATACCGTCGTCCCTGAATATTGTCAACACGCACGATCAATGACCGACGAACCAACCTTCGGACATGCCCAAAGGTCGCATACCAGAACATTAATATTGTGTACCCGCAAATACTATTTACGACACATTCCACAGTAGAAGAGAACACATCACGCCGTCTCGCCGTTTCGCCAATAAATATTCTACCCACTATATTATTGGCAACGTCTGCGACCATCTCTGCACGCACAGGAGTGAGATAAAAATATATTGCGGACGCATTCACGCGCCCCGTTCTGAAATTGTATATATACCTACTTATCGATAAATAAAGATCACTTATTGTTAATCATTTGACCATTCC
>CATKWJ010000781.1:0-25000 GCA_949825065.1 Odontocerum albicorne
GGAAAAAAAACGGACACAACTTATGTTAACACCCAATACATTCCACACATTTGGTAAGAAGTAAGCAACGAGTAAACGTAAAGTCTATACATTCACCAGAGAAAAAGGTAACTTATTTCCGTACAACATATTATAAAACGTATTTATTACTTCCAAAAAAATCATAAATCTACTTAGTGAGTATTTAACAAAGTATACCGTATAATTTGTGTATGGGGAAAAGTAATAATTTATGTACGATTATTATTGAGAAAGCGAAAACAAATCCGACTATACAAACGAATAATTAAACCTGCCTTTTAACAGTTTCCAAATTGTACATATCTTCTTTTTACAACAGTTTCAACATAAGATGTGATTTTAAAAATTTAAAATACTAATAATTGTTAAAAAAAATAAAATAGAAGTGCTTTGGGTATACAGTGAAACTTTCCCATCATATTGCAGTAGAAAATACGAAGCAAACGCAGTGTGAAAAGAAAATAAATTCCTGATAAAATTATAATTTTAGGGAGTGCTTGCACTACACAAGATCCTTGTCCAATGCAGTCGTATAAATAATAAAGATAGCATCATAATTTTCAACCTTTCTAGAAAGAAGGAATCAGATCATTCAAAACAAAGCCCTCCGCATAATTTTAAAAGCACCCTACATCGTCCGTAATTCAAGACTCCACGCAGATACCAAACTACATACTATCCCCGAACATATGCGCGCTCTGGCCGAAAGGTTCTACAGCTCTATATCCCGTCATCCCAACCCAGTCATAAAAGCCTTAGATAACTACAACGCGAACACCAGTTACAGACACACTCGTCCGAAATCAATATTGCGAAACATCCCCCCGACCCCCCCCCCCCTCTTTAACTCTAATCATCCCCCCAAATGACCCCCCGATTGTCACTCTGAACACCCCATCATCGATAATTCCTCCGGCAGACAGTTTACCCCCATAGGCAACCGCATTTCTCACCTTCAATAAACATTTTCTACACCTTAATATATTTATAAAAGTCACACACATTTCCCCACTCATTTACTTATCTACATATACTATATTCATTCTTATAATTTATTCACAATTCATTTTTTCATTTTTTTTTTCACCCATTCAATATAAAACAGTGTGTGACGACACAAATTTATGTATATTTGTATTTAATATTATGTATATATCATCATATTTATATATGTATTTAATCGTTTATAATTTCTCATAATCATTCATAAAATCAAAACAATTACCACAAACCTATCCTTTCCCGATTCCCAAAAAGATCCAAAAATTTCCAATAAATATCTTAACAGTCAGAACTTATCCGATGAAGGAGTAAGGTGTCCTACCATCGGACCGAAACTCCGAACAAGCTATCCATCACTTGTAGGTCAAAAAACATATTCATCGAATAAAAATCGTATAATTCGTATTAGACAATTAAAAAATATGCAATCGATTTCACTCTTATAACAGGTTTAATAATAGTTGTAGGTTTATCTTGATTGTATAATATATTTATAAATTGAGTGAAAAAAACACACACAATTTAATTCCAAGAGTTATTGCGTGGGATAGCAAACAAAAGTTCTTTATGATTTCACTAATTAGAAGTTCTTTATGATTCCCCTTAATAGAATATATAGTACACCACATCCGTGTTCTAGGTGGTAAGACGGCTGCCTCCCAGCCCGGAAGTTGAGGGGTTCAAATCCCGCTGTAACCCAGATTTTTTAAAGGCCTCTTTGACATGATTCTAGTTGGTTGACAATAACCCCACCAGGCTGTAATGTTTACAACGAAAGTATAATCCTATATTATAGGTTATTCTCGAACATTACAGTATGATTTATTCATAAAACTGTTAGTAATAATTTACAATTTCCTTGCAGCGATTTAATTTCTATATTCGGTCTGAGCCCCTTCTATACGTATCGTTGTATTTAAGTAAATAATAAACAGAATCTAGAGTACCATTTAGTAAAACCACACTACGGTCGTTTGCATTGCCACGTTATATATCTCAAAGCGATTTGAATAAAAACTTATTTTAATGATCTGTGTGCCACCAGACCCACGCTCCAAAGGAGGTATCTTCAGTGTTATGCGACCAAGATAACGTGATAATGTTTACTTGGTCTACTTAAACTAGACGGTTCACCCTCTGATACTTGGATTATCTCAGTGTAGCATTATACTTAATATTTTAAATATCTCTGTTGATACTATACTTCTGTTGATACTGTGATCAATTCAAATTGTGCAAAATATATACATAACACTTTACCTTTGTATTTATCTTTTGCTTTATTAAGCAATTATATTTGATATTGATTCCTTTATTCATTTATTTATATGGACAATAACATCAATTTTAAATGATTCTCGAACAAACCAGATTTTTTTAAGCAGGATTCGATATGACTATAGTATACACATATTTTATTTTGAAATAATTATTTTCCAATTGTTAACAATGATGGTTTATGTAAATAATATAATAATTTACAATAAGTCATTTGGCCAATTTACATTGCAATAATTGATTGACTTTTGATTGCTGACATCTACTGAAATATTTATTAATAAAAAAATAAACATCCAACCCACTTTGTTGACAAAATTATCATTTTTTTTTCATTATGTAAATGACAACTATTATTGTATATTGAGATGTGTCAACGATTTATGGTACACATATTGACCGTTTACATTTAAAATATTGATTATTTCCATAATACGAGTACACTTATTGGGATATTTGTGTGACAATTGAAAGAGTTAAGGAATTCTGCTATTTAAGAAATATGTTCTCATTTGACAATATATCGAATGGATATTGAACATCGAGTTGCATAAGGAAGTCTGCCAAAATTATGGTTTATGTGATGAATCGTGGATGAGTAAAGTTAAAGAAAAGTAAATGCAAGGAAAATGCGTGTACTGAGAAGAAAATGTGGTGGGTCAACTTATGAAATAATAAGAACTATACTTATTTAAGCTGAATGTGGGTTAAAAATTTATGTACTAAGTAGGTTGAAGATCATGTTGCGGTTGTTTGAATATATTGAACAGATGAAAAATAAAAGATTGGTCAAACAAATTTACAATGCAAGCATGACTAATAGTTATTGCAGAGGACGACCGAGAAAATACGAGTATATGGTTAAATTGAGTGAATAAAATTTTGAAAGAATGAAATGACGACCTCCGTGACCTGGTGGTAAGATGCTTGCCTGCTGATCCGGAGGTTGCGGGTTCGATCCCCGCTGAAACCCAGTTTTTAAAAATGAGATTTAGGGCCCATTAAAACATATTTTTGATTGGTTGGAAGAGAATGCCACATGGTAATAAGCTCGCCAGGTAAAAAATGTAAGGAATGAGAGAAACAGAAGGATTTGTATGAGAAGATATGTGAATGTGGTTAAATAAGTATGTTGGGATGTGGCAGTCTGTCCCTTCTGCCTACCTCAACACCAAAATGACGTAATGGTTTGTGCATGTAAATATTTACAATATGTTGAATGAGGAGCTTTTAAAATAATAATATCCATTTTTGCAGCTCTCACTATTGAATTCATATTGTTTGAGATCCGAACAGTTTTGTTATTTAAAGTGATGGCCTACCTCTCTATGTACGCTATCGCTTCAACATTTTAGGAGTTCACTTAGTGATTTGGTCCCGCCTAGTGAGCGCCGTGCTTGAAATCCATCCCTAATTGTACACTTTGTGGAGTATAAGAATAAGCTGAATTAATTCTTATATTATTGATATATTTCATCAACGAAAAAAAATTTGCGGAGATATCTGCGGTGTCTTTGGGATATTGATATCGTATAAAAATTAATCCTGGGGTCGACAGCATTTAGAAATCGCTAGTAGAAGAAGGAAAATGGCTTTGAAGATCGAGTTATTTTCTTGAATAATGTTTAGGGATGTCTTATTAAAGAGTAAACAATACTGGTTATATACAATAAACTTCTTCTCTGACACTATCTTAATTTTATATACGAGGCATATCCAGAAAGTAAGTGTACTGAATTTTTGTAGGTTACAATTTTTTTTATTCAACCAAAAAAATTACGTGGTTACCGTAGTACATATGTAAACTATTTTTCGACATAGTCGCCATTCCTCTCAATGCAGGTGGTGAAGCGGGGTATTAACTTTTTGATGCCTTCCTCGAAGTAGTTTCCCGCCAACCCCTCTGTCCATTTCTCCACCTCCTCCTTTACCTCCTCGTCGGTTGAAAACCTTTTTCCACCCATGTGCAGCTTCAGGGAGGTAAAGAGATAGTAATCTGAAGGTGCTAGGTCAGGGGAATTCGCGGGATGGTTCAGGACATCCCATTTAAACGAGGCGAGCAGTTCCTTCGTGGCGTTGGCCGTGTGTGGTCTGGCATTGTCGTGCAGCAGGCAGACTCCCTTTGTCAGCATGCCTCTCCTCTTGTTTTGAATCGCCCTCCGCAATTTTTTTAGGGTCTCACAGTATCTTGCAGAGTTGATGGTCTCCCCTTGAGGCATATATTCAATTAAAATTATGCATTGACAGTCCCAAAACACGGATGCCATGATTTTCTTGGCTGAAATTGTGCTTTTGAACTTTTTGGCGGAGGGTGAAGAGGTGTGGCGCCACTGTTGAGACTGCCTTTTGGTTTCAGGCGTTTAGTGTGCAACCCAAATTTCATCTCCAGTAACGATGGAGCGGAGAAATTCATCTCCATGGAGTTTGCAGCGCCTCAAAAACTCTTGCCCGGCCTCCACTCGATTCAACTTGTGTTGGTCTGTCAGCTGTTTTGGGACCCACCTCGCGGACAGTTTCCGATATCCGAGGGTTTCTGTGATGGTTTCGTTTAGTAGAGATCTGGAGATTTGCGGAAACATCGCAGAAAGTTAATCCAAAGTCAATCTGCGATCGTCACGGAGCGCATTTTCGATTTTTTCCGCAATTTCGTCAGTCACAATTGAAGGTCTTCCGCTCCTCTGATCATCATGCACAGACGTACGACCGTTTTTAAACTCGCGACACCACTTGTACACACTCGTACGATTCATAGCTTTATCACCATATGCAGTTTTCACCTCATTATATTATCCCTTCCAAACGAGATAACGGATGACGCCGCGTATTTCGCACTTGGCGGGAGATTTGATTGACATTTTTCACGAAACGTGTTGTCGCGTCGACACTTCTCAACATACTGACCTCAAACCGGTCTCGTTGTGGAGGGGAAGGGTCAGGCTACACGGAAGTGTAGCCAACATGTCGAAAATAAAATCCATCCGGTCGTGAGAGCCTCAGTACACTTACGTTCTGGATACGCCTCGTATAATCATACGTAAGAATTTATACTTTCATTGATTCTAATCACTTTGTGTTTTCTTTATTTACATCACGCTGATATAATATGAAATCACTGAGACCTCACAGCTATAGTTTCTCATTCAAAAGTCATCTATCCTTATTTTCAACCACGTACTAATTGACTATAAATTGTTTTTATTCAGATAATAGTATTCTTAATTATATTTCATTATGTATTCGATTAACATATTAAAATCGTGTTTCAATAGAAGAAAAATGTTTTATAAAACAGTATATTTTATCGATGTGTAGTAAATTATATTAAAAAAACTGGAGATATACTTTTTTAAATATTTTTCAATATTTTCAAACAACTACAGGGTTAAAGTAGTTGCATCACCAGGTAGCTGGATGAATCAAAGAAGAACGCTAATTAACTACAAGTATAATTTATAGTCAACGGAAACCCATCAAAGTATCTCGAGATATCAAAGGATATCGAGTAAACGTATTTCTTTTAAGGCTTGAAGATAACACGGAAAGTTCTGCATTCAAGTCTTCAGAAAGAATGTTTCGAATCAGAATTTAATCAATGTCTGTTAAACAGATATCGATACACCAGCATTTTTTTAATACATAAAAATAATATTAAGTCATGTAGAGTAATGTTTGTTTTCGGGCATTCCTTGCTAGGCTTTGTAAGAGAAAGTTAACCTTAAGTTCTAAAATTAAAATTATATCTTACGATGCATTGTACATATAGTATTTAACATACATACCATCACGCATTTTACCCATCCGGAATAGACAGAGAAGACAGCGCGCCAGACTTTCCTATCACGACACACATCCTTAGCCGCCTCCACATCCATACACCTTATCATGCAACTTCAGCGATTTAAATGACTTTCTAAATTTATTTATTTCAATATATATATATATATATATATATATATATATATATATATATATATATATATATATATATATATATATATATATATATATATATATATATATATATATATATATATATATATATATATAGAGGTTTAAAGACATTGTAATTTATTTTTAACAAACACTGTTTATTCCACTTTTTTTATGACGGTATAACCCTACCAGTTTCAAGGCTTTCACCTCATCTTCAGGGGAGTACAAACAAGTCTTGTTTGTACTCCCCTGAAGATGAGGTGATAGCCTTGAAACCGGTAGGGTTATACCGTCATAAAAAAAGTGGAATAAACAGTGTTTGTTAAAAATAAATTACAATGCTCTTCTTCATTGTATTCAACGCATCAGCCTTAAGTCCACATTCATCCGTAATCACGTCATTCCGTATTCTCTTATACAATGTCACCCCGTGTATCCTTCTCAATGCACGCATTTCTCAGCATTTATTCGGCTCTTATCAGTCATTTTAGTACGTGTAAATATTGATGTTCTTATATACTGCGGATGTTATTTGTTGTATTTCAACCAGATTCAGAACATTTCTCTAATGTTCCGGAGAATATAAATGTTTGCAAAGGACAACTACAATTCCAAAAATGGAAAGACACTTTTAAAAACGGAAACGCTAAATCGAACACAAGGCGCACACGTTGCTGATTATTATTATTTTTTATTTTACACATGACAAGAAATATACATAATTTGTGAAAAAACAACAGATAATTTAATTTGGACACACAATTTTAATCGATCTGGGTGTGTTGCCTTTCATTTTTCGTGTCCCCAGTAAACTAGTTTTATAGTTTTCATGCAAAGCTGTCAAAAGTGAGACACGTTTTGTGAAAATATGAAAGGACAAAAAAAATGTCAGTTAAGATGTTGAAAAATATTCTTCCATTGGCATTGATTTATCCAACAATTCAAAATTCACACGATTCACATTGAGATTTTGGTGTTACTTTAAACTTTAAAAATGGCATCATAAAAATAATATGATTTTCTTTTCATTCGTAAAATAATAAAATTTATTCAAATTTATCGTACTGATTTTTATTTTTTTTATCTCAAAAAAACATCTATGGGTGGTGTATATAAGAGCACTAGATATTAATCAATCCAACAAACTATCCCTTTGAAATCATGGTTTAAATAAATGAAAATCAATCAAAACCAAGTTAATTTATTTGTTGTCTAAAAATATAAAGATGTCACTAGCTTGGATTCATTCACATATTGGTATCACTGGTAATGAATGTGCTGATTCCTTGGCAAATGAAGCAAGTTCCGCCAGTTTTCCCCAATCTCATTTTTCCCTTCCAGTAACTCATCTTTTGAATAAAATTAGGTATGATACTTGGCATCGATGGGCTTTGGATTGGGATATTACTGGAGTAAACAAGACCTCTAGATATAAATCAATCCAACAATCTAGCCCTTTGAAACCATGGTTCAAATAATGAGAATTAACAAGATGAAAGTGTCATCTATCTCTTGCGGATGGTTCACCGCGTGATGGTTAGCCTTTACAGAAAGGGTATTGTGGAGGATCCCGCCTGGGAGTGTGCTCTGGATGGTAAAGCTATAGTTTATGTTTTTCGGCACGTGACAAATTTAATTCAGTAAATGCCATAATTTGACCGCGTTCCATGAATGTGAAGCTTCTTCTTTCTTCGATAAATTCTTCCACTTATTGATTGAATGCTATTTTTTTTAATTCAGTCGAGATTTTTAATTGTCTAACACTGTGTTTTTTTTTAATCTCTATATTAACTCATACAATACCATTTTTTTAATAAATTTGGTTGTAAAAATCATCTTAGTGTGGATGGAATGCCTTTACAACTCGGATACCAACAGGAAAATGGTCAAGAGACTCGATGAATAGAACGTCTATCGATGTATAGCACACAGTGGCTTACTGTGGGGAAATTCGTAGTCTCGATCAAGTGCCGGGGTGGGGATTGACTTGAAAGGATGCTTTTTTAGCATCCCTGTATTCTTAATGAAACACAGATGATGCTGATTTTTATAACTGTATTTATTTAGTGATAAATCTACTTTTAAATATACAACTACAATAAGGAAAACTGTTTTGATAATATGACATTTACAGTCATAAAAATGTTCAATTTATAAATTGTGTCCGTTTTTATAAAGCATCAAACAAATCATTTTCGCAATATTTTATTTTCAGAACAAAATATATACTTTTAATTCCTATCGAAACAATTTTACCGGGACTTAAACTTATTCTTAACTGGCTTTAAACATATTTTCTTTATTGGCTTTATCGCCAGAATTATGAAATACATAAAATTAAAAATAAATCTGAACTTCGCTGAAAAGAAATTTTAATTGACACAGTTGATATTTTCCAGAATAAAAAAAAATCGTTTTGTCGCAAATGGAACAACTTAGATGAACGCAAACCGTGTTTGTTGAACTAAAAATCCAAAGTATTGTAATATTGGCTTTGCATTCATGACCTACTGTTTGTTTTTCACTACAAAATAAAACAAGTTTTTTTCTTTTTGTCAATATTACGTTTGCTCATTGATTTGTATTGTATTAGATTTTCGATGCATATAGTACAATCAAGCGGGTGTATTGCCATATGACTATCTCATCCAACCAATTAGTAAAATGTTATAGATGCCTTAAATTAAAATCAGATATCAACCTTTGAAAAAAATGAGTATCAACGGCAAACGAACTAGTAACACTCGGTTTGGAAAACAGACGTGTTATCAACTGTGCTACGGAGGTCGTCTTTATTACAAAAAATATTTACTTTATTAATAAAAATATTTATAACTTTAATTAAATACCTCGCAATATTCCCTCAATTTTGAAGGGAATATTGCGAGTTCAATAAATAGCTTCTGATTTACAAATTAAAAATATTTTATTTTTCAATTTTATATAATATAATATTGTATAATGCGTTCAAATATATGGAAGAGAAAAAAAACAATGCCACTTTTTTAATATAAAAAATACTTTTTTGGATATACCACAATTTTTTTGTCGGCCAAGAATTTGATTTCATGTTGAAGGTGATGACAAGAAAACATTACTAAATACAATGTTCCCATTGAGTTACGAGGGTGGTCCCAGAAGTACCCGACCTGGCGTATATATGGCGGTTGTTGCTTTAAAAAATTACTATGGTAGAAAGTACTAAATTTATAAAGCTTAAGTTTCAAGTTTTAAGATGCTACGTTGTTTAGTATTTGTTTGGCAGCCATCAATAGTGAACGCTCTCAGTGAATTTGTAAACATGGAAAAAATTGGTCATCGTTATGTGATACAATACTTTCATTTGAAAGGTCTAAGTCCAACCAATATCAAAGCCGAGCTAGATTCTACTCTGGGGGAGTCTGCTCCTTTGTTTACAACAGTAAAATATTGGGTGGCAGAGATTAAACGAGGCCGTACGAGCTGCCAAGACGAACATCGCAGTGGTCGACCAAATGAGGTGACCACGCCAGAAATGGTAAAGAAAATCCACAAAATGGTATTGGATGACCGTCGATTGAAAGTGCGGGAGCTAGCAGACATGACAGGCATTTCAAAAAGTGCTGTACATCGCATATTGACTGAAAATTTGGACATGAGAAAGCTGTGCGTAAGATGAGTGCCGCGTTTGCTCACAATGGAACAAAAACAGCGTCGTGAGGATGTTTCAATCGAACGTTTGGCGATATTTCACAGCAATAAAGCCGAGTTTTTACGCCGATTCATAACCATGGATGAAACATTTTTTGTGTTTTCTTTGTTAGGTCGGGTACTTTTGGGACTACCCTCGTACCTTCTTCTAGACCGTAAAGTAAAGATGCCCATTCTGGCATGGGCAAATGTTGAGCACCCCCTAATCAGTCAATAAAAATTAATTTAGATATTAATCTGCAGCACGTCTCCAAAAGTTAAAATAAATTCTGAACACGGTTGGATCTCAAAACCTCTAAATGCGAGTTGTACGAGTATGCAGAGTTTCGTGTTTCAGCTTCTGCAAACCAAGACTCAAAAATACTATTGAAAATTTTGATATGGTACATTAATATCGAATACCAAAAAAAGATCTTTTTGGTTTTAGATATTGATGCACCATATTTTTTTGTTGAAACCATACACTTGGAAATAATATATAACGAAAGCATTTGAAATTGCGGATGAGTGGTACACATACCGATAATGTTCTACTCTACATCGTGATATATTGCCTTATAAATAGAAGGTACCTCTGTGGCCTAGTTGATAAGATGTCTATTTTTTGTTGAAACCATACACTTGGAAATAATATATAACGAAAGCATTTGAAATTGCGGATGAGTGGTACACATACCGATAATGTTCTACTCTACATCGTGATATATTGCCTTATAAATGGAAGGTACCTCTGTGGCCTAGTTGATAAGATGTCTATTTTTTGTTGAAACCATACACTTGGAAATAATATATAACGAAAGCATTTGAAATTGCGGATGAGTGGTACACATACCGATAATGTTCTACTCTACATCGTTATGTATTGCCTTATAAATAGAAGGTACCTCTGTGGCCTAGTTGATAAGATGTCTATTTTTTGTTGAAACCATACACTTGGAAATAATATATAACGAAAGCATTTGAAATTGCGGATGAGTGGTACACATACCGATAATGTTCTACTGTACATCGTTATGTATTGCCTTATAAATAGAAGGCACCTCTGTGGCCTAGTTGATAAGATGTCTATTTTTTGTTGAAACCATACACTTGGAAATAATATATAACGAAAGCATTTGAAATTGCGGATGAGTGGTACACATACCGATAATGTTCTACTCTACATCGTGATATATTGCCTTATAAATAGAAGGTACCTCTGTGGCCTAGTTGATAAGATGTCTATTTTTTGTTGAAACCATACACTTGGAAATAATATATAACGAAAGCATTTGAAATTGCGGATGAGTGGTACACATACCGATAATGTTCTACTCTACATCGTTATGTATTGCCTTATAAATAGAAGGTACCTCTGTGGCCTAGTTGATAAGATGTCTATTTTTTGTTGAAACCATACACTTGGAAATAATATATAACGAAAGCATTTGAAATTGCGGATGAGTGGTACACATACCGATAATGTTCTACTCTACATCGTGATATATTGCCTTATAAATAGAAGGTACCTCTGTGGCCTAGTTGATAAGATGTCTATTTTTTGTTGAAACCATACACTTGGAAATAATATATAACGAAAGCATTTGAAATTGCGGATGAGTGGTACACATACCGATAATGTTCTACTCTACATCGTGATATATTGCCTTATAAATAGAATGTACCTCTGTGGCCTAGTTGATAAGATGTCTATTTTTTGTTGAAACCATACACTTGGAAATAATATATAACGAAAGCATTTGAAATTGCGGATGAGTGGTACACATACCGATAATGTTCTACTCTACATCGTGATATATTGCCTTATAAATGGAAGGTACCTCTGTGGCCTAGTTGATAAGATGTCTATTTTTTGTTGAAACCATACACTTGGAAATAATATATAACGAAAGCATTTGAAATTGCGGATGAGTGGTACACATACCGATAATGTTCTACTCTACATCGTGATATATTGCCTTATAAATGGAAGGTACCTCTGTGGCTTAGTTGATAAGATGTCTATTTTTTGTTGAAACCATACACTTGGAAATAATATATAACGAAAGCATTTGAAATTGCGGATGAGTGGTACACATACCGATAATGTTCTACTCTACATCGTGATATATTGCCTTATAAATAGAAGGTACCTCTGTGGCCTAGTTGATAAGATGTCTATTTTCCAGCACGGGGGTTTCAGGTTTGATACTCGTTGGAGTTTTAAAAAAAGAGTTTGTCTACTTTTCAATTAGCGCTTGTTTTACATCTTTCTTGTTGGTATATTGCTATATGGCAATAAACCCTTGTTCTGTAAATAATGGTTATACTGTAAATTACAAAAGTGTTATACTACAACTTTACTGAATATATGTATATATTTACTTGTATGTTTGATATGTAAAATAATTTTAAGTCGCTAAAAAACCTTTGTCAAATTTTTACTCAGAAGCTACCCGAAAAGTACAAAAAAGGTTTTCCTTAATAACCGGCTTCAAATCATCGTATCACATAATATTTTATTGTTAATTTTAGCTAAGCCTATAAGAACGTTTCAATAAATATTCTTAAAAAAGTCGATTAAAAACATTGGCGACCTTAAAAATACAAATGGTGTTAATCGAATATATATATTTTCATTTTTAATTATGAAATCAATTAAAATTAATTTTGTAAAAATGTCTAGTTCAGAAATCACATGTCACTTTTATTAAGGTATATTTTTCAGTTGTATAGAAAAACTCTTTAATAATTTCATGTTACATTGTCCTACCAAATAAAATAAAAAATCCTGTTGGAATGTTTTACAGCAAATTACTTTGTCATTCCACTTATTGCATTAATTCCTGTGACACTTATTTCTATCTCCTATTTCTAGGCTATCTTCAAGTGGAAGAAGGCCTCTAGGTAAAAAGTAGAAACACGTGTTGGGGGGTTTAATCTCATTAGTGGAATAACATAGAAATAATTATTTATAGTTTTAATATAGCGGTCCACAGAGTTAAAACTGAAACTTTTGATACTTTCCTTGATCCACCACAATTTGATGCTTTCCTTGATCCACCACATTTTGATACTTTCCTTGATCCACCACATTTTGATACTTTCCTTGATCCACCACATTTTGATACTTTCCTTGATCCACCACATTTTGATACTTTCCTTGATCCACCACATTTTGATACTTTCCTTGATCCACCACATTTTCCTTCAAACCATATTTTTTTTGATCTTCTACTCACATTGAAATGTATATTTGTTTTTTTTAAAGTATTTCTTCATTCATTCATTTCACATGACCAAACCATCTCAGAGTGCTCTTCTTAATCTTACATATTACGGTAGTCTTAATTTCCCATTATTTTTTAATCATTTTCCATATTCTCTCACATATTGTCACCCTATGTATTCTTCTTTGTGTACGCATTTCTATAGCATTTATTCGAGTCCGTTTCATATTTTCCACGTCCACGTGTCACTCTCATACACCAAAGTTGTTACTAAAATACTAATGTGGATCATCATTTAACCAAATTTCACGTTCAAGTATTTCAACATACTGATTTAGTTTTCCAAAACCCGGTGCTGTCAATCCTATTGCTTTATCGGATACCGTACATATATTATGTTGCATACGTTTGATTAATTCAACGTAGTTCCGTAATACAAGTCTCAAAGTGTTTCTAATTCCCTTTGATCGAAACTTTCCAAAACCCGGTGCTATCAATCATATTGCTTTATCGGATACCGAACATATGTATATTATGTTGGGTACTTTTGATTAATTCAACTTATAGTTCCGTAACACAAGTCTCAAAGCGTTTCTAATTCCCTTTGATCGAAACTTACCAAAACCCGGTGCTCTCAATCATATTGCTTTATCGGATACCGAACATATATTATGTTGCATACGTTTGATTAATTCAACTCAGTTCCGTAATACAAGTCTCAAAGCGTTTCTAATTCCCTTTGATCGAAACTTTCCAAAACCCGGTGCTATCAATCATATTGCTTTATCGGATACCGAACATATGTATATTATGTTGGGTACTTTTGATTAATTCAACTTATAGTTCCGTAACACAAGTCTCAAAGCGTTTCTAATTCCCTTTGATCGAAACTTACCAAAACCCGGTGCTCTCAATCATATTGCTTTATCGGATACCGAACATATATTATGTTGCATACGTTTGATTAATTCAACTCAGTTCCGTAATACAAGTCTCAAAACGTTTTTAATTCCCTTTGATCGAAGCTTTCATTCAACATTACGATACATTATGCGCATTGCTTCGCAAATACATTTCCAACATTCACACTTTTTGACTATTTATATATTCATGAATTACTTTTGACTACATCGGTAAGAAAAAAATTAAATGATTTCAAAATTATACAAAAAAAACATAGTTGAAATGAAACCAGCAATCAAATATACTTTCAAGCATGTGATATAACAATAAAACTTAGACGGAATAAAAACGACAAAATAGGAAGGTCTAATATCATGAGGCAGACCCATGGGCATCGTACATTCAAATGAAACCAACAATCAAATAAACTTTCAAGCATGTAACATACTCGTAACAACAAAACTTGAACACGGAAAAAAACATATAATGAAGATGACTCGTGGGCATCGTACAAGCAACCATTTATTTGTATTCCGATGTCACCGAAAAGGTGGTATTAAAAATATATCTAATAACCCTATGTACTCTTGATATAAGCTTACATGCATCAACCAAGCATGTAATAAAACATTTATGAAGAAAACTGAAAAACTTATCAAAAGTACATCAACAACAAAAATGATAATTGCTCTTTTTAATTAAAAACTGCTTAATTCATCTTGATAAATTAAAAAGCAATACGATGATCAATATTGAGAAAACTAAAATAATCCTCAATTCATTCCCCCTAGAGCAACTGAAAATGTCTATATACTCGTACATCGTGTACCCCAATATGTCCAATCGTGCAATGAGCGAGAATAATCTATAATTTGTGGTTTGAATCCAGTCCCTGAAGACCCTGTTAACACGGACCAATATTTTTCAATCATTGATTATGTCTTTGATATGAGTTTTTTGTTACAGACAATCTGATTTTTCATGATCATTTAAATGATTTTCTTTTTTGTGATTACACCATGGAAAAAAACTAGTTATAAAAAAACTCTGTATTTGAGTATTTTTTTATGAAAATTCAATTTAAATTCTATCTTTAAACCCTTATACTAGTATTTACTTTATAATTGAGAAAACTATTTTGTTTGAACGTTTGACAACTTAATAGAGTCAAACAGGCTTGAGATGTGAATACGTTGTTTTTTTATGAATAAATTTTATTCTTAATAATATTAAATTCTATATATCAGTTTTTATAAAAATACACAAAAAATCAGTGTTTTCTCCATAATATTAACAATGAACACTAAATAAAATTGAGATTCATAAAAAATGTAATAATAGTCAAAGAACAATTTATGTAGCGCCGTTCACAAAGCATGCTTCACATTATGGCCTTAGGAAGAAATGGCAGGAGAAGTATTGAGCAAGACTCATCATGACAATCAGGGCCCTTAGTCACGACCCTGAGGATGACACCTGAGAGAGAGTCATTATATACTCCGTATTTGGTGATAAACCCATCGAAATTAAACCAAGGGATGACCTACAAAATATGTTGGATATAAGTTAGGAAGGTGGTGGTTGTAGTCATTATATACTCCGTATTTGGTGATAAACCCATCGAAATTAAACCAAGGGATGACCTACAAAAAAGCTTTGTAATCTTTTGGTAAGTAGTATT
Source organism: Odontocerum albicorne (assembly GCA_949825065.1). NCBI lineage: Eukaryota > Metazoa > Arthropoda > Insecta > Trichoptera > Odontoceridae > Odontocerum > Odontocerum albicorne. The sequence goes on from CATKWJ010000781.1 coordinate 15,718, forward strand.
AATACTACTTTAGGTTGAGTGTAGTAATATTATATAATATAAGAACGGTGTGTGAATTTCTCTGGAATATTTTATTAAAAATTATATAGTATTGTAAAACATTGGAAAAATTAAAACCAAGATTGTTACATTATTAAAATTTAAAAAAAATACAAAATGATTTATTTATAATTATATCAGAAATAACATACAAAAAAATATGTATGTATTTATAATTATATGTATTTATAATTATATCAAAGATAAATTATATCAAATATAAACTCTTATGTATTTATAATTTATATCAAAGATAAAATACACAATAAACGAATTCAGGATAATTTCATTGTGATATATATAATTGAAGAATTCAAATTGAAAAATGTCTCTGCATTTGAAAAGAAGGAAAATGTATAGTATTATATTTTACTAAACTTCATATCATCTTACTTATTTTGAAAAAAAATCGCAAAACAAACATAATTTTCATTACCACTATCATCACTTTTTCATACAAAATAATATCCCTACTTATTTTATATTCCCTCAAGAACACATTTTCTAACTTTTCTCTTTTTTTCATTGTCAACACTCGTGTTGCTTTATCTTTTTTTTAGTCTCGTCGTTGTATTTTTACACAAGAAGTACGCTTGAAATTATAATTAAAAAAAAAAACAGCTAGCTTAGTGCGGATTATATATCGATAGGCTTGTGCGTCAAAAACAACGAATTTACCGTACGAGCAAGCACTTTTATGCATTAAATTAAGACAGATTTAACCCTCGCTATGGGCACTTATATGTATGATATGTACACGTCTATTTTTTATTCAGGGATAAAAAGCTAAAAACATTAATACCACGATTAATACTGATATATTGTGTTTTTATACTTGGAGATGCTTTTAAAGTGTATCGAAATCAACTGTATAATTGAAACCGCAATAATCAATCAAATAATGACATTGAGATAAACACGAATTCAATGAAAGATATAAGAAAACAAGTTAAACACGGATTTGTCGAGTTCGAAGATATGAATGAAAGAAGTTGCTTTGGCTATAGTTTTGGATTTTACAATAAAATTGATGATATTACAAAATTTCAATAGGCACAAGGTACTTCAATGAATTTGTGAGAATGTGAAAGAATTACACAGGCTTTTAAAAATATTTTTTGTCTGGAATTTACATTAAATTATTTTTATTTAGTTAAATATTTTAAGTTGGTTTCAAAATTGAAAACCCTTTTTATCTTTTACGTAAGGATTTTTCAACATCGGGAAAACAAAATTATAAATTATTTAAGTTTTCTAAAATTTTACTAAGAAATATTACATGAAAAAAATTACAAAATATTTCTTATGAAAACCAAATAAAATAAAATAAAAATAATATTGTACAAGCATTCGCCGAAAACTAAATTGAATATTTATTCTTTTGTTTTCAAATGTGCTTTTTTACTCTGAACAATATCGGGTTCAGATCTTTTTTCAGAAACCATCAGTAATCTGCTACCATATTATTGTAAATTTATGCTCCGGTGCTCCCCGATACCTTTTCTCGGAATGTTTTATATCCTGATATAATATTGTATATTTCCTTATTCATCACTTACAGTATCTAAATATTCCTAAAAATATTGTAATAAAGGTGGGAGTGCAAGAAAATAATTTTCCAACTTATATTGCAGCCCACGGTCTTAAACATTTCTAGCATATTTTCTACAATGGCACTATAATTAGGATATTCATGATTTTCTAAGAAAATTTGTATTACAATTTTTAAACAAACTCATGCTTCTTATTCTATTGTAGTTACTTGTTCTTCATATTTTTCATCTTTCATTAATCGTTTTACATCTGGCCTGACAAAATCCGTTCTTTAATTTTGGCTTTTCATAAATGCGGAAACATGATGACCAGACATTTGAAACATTGATCATTCTTATCTGATACCTTGACAAATTGCTTCGTCAATCCTAACTTTATGTAAAGGGTGGTAAGATAACTCTCGTTGAATCCACTAGATTCATACGAATAATATTTTTAGAACTTGGAATTAAGTTTCCTATCACAAGCCATTCCTTTTGAGTTCCATTCGCAAATAAATTATGGCATTTTAGTATAACCACATTGTTGTCTTAAGTTCACGCTCAAAAATTTGAAATTTCCGCAAATTTATCGGCTGTATTCTTGTTATACGAGTATTATAATATTAATTTATTACAAAGAAAGAAAGTCTAGATTTTCGTCGATTTATTAATGAACGAAGTGGACTACTGGTATTGAAGCAAAAGAATTACCATAATATAGAAAGACTCCTTTCAAACTTATCTCACTAAAGTCGGGAACAACGTAAAATAAATGCATTATAAGTTCAGGAGTCTCTTCACGAAAGATAAGTGAATCTTCTTGTAAAAAATTTAACAAATTGGCTTTGTCGACTTCTATACCAAGAAAACGTCGTTGCTGGGGGAAGTGTTTGTTTTTTTTTTTGAGCCTTTATCAAAATACTTGTGCCACATACTTTGGTGAGTTTAAGTCTCATAACAAATAATTTAATTAATTTTGTGTAAGCTTTTGGGGTTCTTTAGGATTTTCATCTTCATTGTACAATTCATTCATTACCTTAACTTGACTTCCCCCTGGAGGTGTCGGGTTCGATTCCCGATGGTACTAAAAGAAAAGGATGTCAGTCTTGCGTCTAAAAGAGTTTGTCTGGGAACAATACTCGAGCACACGGAGCTATAATGTGGTCACCACATTTTATAATGAACTGCGAGTTCCGTGCCTACTTCAGAAGTTCGAAATCAAAGGCTCGCGTACTAAGGCCGAAGACAATATTTTCACCCGGCTACGCTCTGCAATATGTCCGAAACACTAAAATTCGGATATATTGAAGGGTACCATACGAAAACCAATACATTGAAAGCAATGCTTGAAATGACAAGTGCCCTTACGCAGCGGTAACTTATATATTATACTAACGCATCTGTATTTTTTTCTTAAATAGTCTGGAATTTTCAGCTGTTAAAAAAACACTTAAAAGATAAAATACTTATATTTTCAGTGGACACACACCCTCAAAATAACAAATGTACTGAATATTATTTAAGTAATAGTAAGCAAATAATTGTAAAAAAATATGTGTGTGATGGAGAAAACAAATATCGTATTCATAATCAGAAAATCGGAATTACTATAAAGCACTAAATTTGGTATAGCCCAAAATCGACGTCAGTCAGTGTTATCAGCCGAAAATACTTATTTTTAATGAAGATTTGTTTTCCAGCCGTCATCACCATTCTCATCAGCATCGGAATGCCCGCAAGTACTCTCTGCAAGAGGAGCCGCAGTGGAAGCGGGAGGGGCGGCGAGTCTCCGTTCAACCGGAAGACGAGTCTCTGGCTGAGGTGGATATAGAGGAACTAGAAAGCCATCGTTCTGATGATCCTCGAGGAATGCGGAGGCCAAAAGCCACAAAGGTAAGAGTAATTAATACCTTGACATTCCATTTAAACGTTGGCTATCTCGTAAAGATACATACGATTTCGCCTTATGCCTTTTGAATAGACAAAGACGATAGATTTCTACACCTTTTTACCCACGCACACTACTTTGACTTCATATATACGAGTATCCATAAATATCTACATACATGTTCTTACGATTCTTACACTTCTCACATTTTCTTCAATTTAATATCTTGCTCTCGATTACTTTGAGATATCATATAAGTGTTTTACAACTCAATGGCTTAAAGTGTTTTTTTTCTATTATCTATCCATACAAAAAAGTGGTAATTTTATTTACAAATTAGAAATAGCTGTGTTTGTATACGTACTAAGGTCCAAAAGTTTCCGGCTGAAGGACTTAAAAAATGATGCTGGAAGGGAACCAAAAAAATATTTTCTTAATAGTCATCACGTAGTTTAGCACGACGCATATATTTTTCAATATCACTTAAAAAATATTTTGAGTTGATTCGCAAAATGGTGTATCACTGTGGAGATCACTTTTTCGTGTCTTTTATTTTTTTCCCATACAAATCGGATTTCCAGATGTGTGCACTGGAGTATTTATTGTCTTGCATAATCTCGTGCCTTGTAATAGTTTTTCTTGGCGTTTTGTTTTATGGTACATTTTAATTTGATCATTAATAACGCATAATACTTACCAATAACTATAGTTTTTTAAGACAGATTTTTATTTAATATTGTTTATTTATATTATTTTAATTAATGATTTAATTATTGTCCAACTGTGAAACAGCGTATCGACTTACATTTTACACAGCCTTAGATATCATACAATACCTTAATATTTAAGAACAACTTATTGTTAAAATAGAGAATTTTTAGTTGGTGCTAATTTTAAGTTTAACGTTTTATTTAAATTGAGATAAAAAATATAATTCTACAAAAAATATTCATTTAATTTTTATTTTCAGCCGATTTCAGGGCCGTATGTACGCATAGGACGTAAAGGCGGTAATGAAAATATCCGACATCTTCTTACACCCTCAGCAATAAGAAAAATGTACGACCATAGTCCACATGCCGTAAGTATTTGATATATTTCAATAATATTGATAGCTTTTACCACTAACAGAGTCTTCTAGACCAGATATATAGGATTTTGTATATCTTTTTTATTATTCGAGTTAAGAACGTCAGATAGTTAAAATCTGGAGCTCGAGAAAGCATTTCTGGCGGCAATGATCTTTTGTAAGTCTTGTTATCCAATTATACCATTTCGATAATAATTTCAATATTAACCACTTACCGCCTTTTGATTATTCAAAGGAAAGTTATTAACACTATTTGTATCACCTTTCACCGATCTACGACTTTCAACGTGAGCTGAATTCTCCGAGCAGCAGCCATCCACCTATTGTTACAGTTCTTTGTACCGGTGCCGTACACTATTTATTGATTAACACTTCGAACTACGAGTACATATCATTTAAGCTTTTTACCAGGTGGTAATATTTTCCAATTCACCAATCCAGAGTAAATAATGGTTTCTATGTGGTCACAAAAATTATTGAAATTAATTTTGATTTGAACTAAATTATAATAAACAATATACTCGTGAATAACTATAATCAAAGTGACATATCAGAAAGAATGGGGTAGTGGAAGAAAATAATACACAACATGGCATATTATGAAATTAATAGTTTTTGAAACGTGCCAATGATGAAACGAATCTAGCATTAGATGGCAACTGGTTCCAGAATCCCACTGTATGGGCCGGAAAGGTCGACGTTAAACAAGTAAGAGCGGTGAATTAGAAAAGTCAATAAACAATATACGTTTGAGTACAGCGTAAGTCATGATCGGATAGACGCTGAATATTTTCAGCGAGATTGAGTATGGCGAGACAATTAAGGATAATATACGAACTTTGTATCTGTTTCTCACATTGGATGACCTCCATAGCCTAGTTAATAAGACGCCTGTCTTCCAACCCGGGAGTTACGAGCTCGATTCTCGTGTGGAACTCAATTTATTTTTGAAAGCGTTCCAGTCCGGTTTTCAGTATAGGCGGCTTTCTGAGTGTATGGAAGAATTCTGAGTTATTTAAAGAGAGACAATAAACCCTCAAGAGCTTACTGCATACAACAAAAGTGTGACATAATAATATGGTCAAACCAATTCAGTCACCTTTTTTAGGAATAATTTATGTTGTAAAATGAAATAAATAAATATTCTAACAATTACTTTTTAGGTTTTTGTGCAACTTGATGAACTGGTTGGAACAGGCGAAGATCGGGAGTGGAAAGAAACAGCCAGGTGGATCAAGTACGAAGAGGATCTTGAAGAAGGTTCAGACAGATGGGGACGCCCTCACGTTGCATCACTGTCCTTTCATTCCTTGCTCAACTTGAGGCGATGTTTGCAGTCCGGAGTCGTTTTACTTGATTTGGACGAAAAAGATTTGGCTGGTGTGGCTTACAGGTGTGATATATCAATTTAACATAAATGAGTTATTCACTTGATTGGCAAAGTCAGGAAATCTTGTCTGAAAACCTTGAAACTGATAAATAAAGAAAGAGAAGTATTATACGCTAGCAAAATGAGGAAAAAGGGGATAAAATAGGGAACTCTTACTATCATTGACTTCCACTGGGGGGTTTCGGGCTCAATTCCCGATGGTATAAAAATATAATATTTCTATCTGATAAGAGTGTGCCTAGTAACAGTATTCAAATATTTTAAACATGTATGAGTGTTGTTACGTTTTACGTACGATAGTATTGCCAATATATGCGATGACAAACAGCGAGTTCCGTGCCTACTTCAGGGGTTTTAAAAAACCCGAAGGCTCGATGTTGGTGCCGAAGACTGTATTGTCTACTGTCACGTCCTTTAATACGTCTCAGCGCCAGTTTGGATGTTTTGAGTACCATAAAAATGAATGAATGAATGGACACTTTAATTTCAATTGCTTCGTGCCACTTTCTGATAGCATCAAACCATCTTGCTAGATATCTTCCTACAGTTAATTTTTTGTCCTGGTGGCAACTCCTGTACTTTTTGAATTCACCTGTCATAGGTACATCTGACAATGAGCTCTGCCCTGTTCTACTTTTGAGTAGCAGCCCTCTCAGCCACATCTTCGATGTGGCTCTACGTCTTTACACATGCATGCTTCTTCCGATTCCATAATGAGATATTCAGCATCCTTCCCTCATTGTGTGATTTGTGAATGTTCATATTATACGAGGACACAATACGGACAAAAAATGCAAGAAGAAAAATATGAGATCCTTCAACTGATTTTATAGGGGAAAATCATAGCAGAAGGGGGAGAAAATATGCAACTCGTGGTTGATGAAATTACAGAAGTAGTTTATATACGCATTTAAAGCTGCTGCTTCAAATGTCAATAAAGTTACAAGGATCGTTAACTACCGAAGAAGAGAGAAACTTTAAAAACGATTATGTACTCATGGAGTATTGCAGATATTTATAGTGATTGCTTAAATTTTTTACCTGGTACCTAAATGCATGTCAAAAAATATGAATATTTAATCAAGCTGACAGGGCTTACTTAACATACATATCTATGAATTAGAAAAATACACAAAAACTTACCACAACATTAAAAAATGTTCTTGTTCTTTAATACCGGTACAGTCCATATCGATTTAAATTTATTCTTCAACAAAATTTTAGTCCCTCAACTCTTGCCTACCTACTTCTTACTCCTTCTTTTAATTACTCTATACCATCCTCCTTTGAAGCTTAGTTTCTACCTTCAATGAATTATTTTGCAGCTTGTAATAACTCTTTAGAATTAAAAACAGAATTGAAAACTTAAATGAGGGATACTTAACAGCGACCGTTGACTAATAATGTTTCAGAGTGACGGAACAGATGGTGATTGACGAGCTTATTGCAGAGGACGACAAATCGACCGTGATGCGCTCCTTACTGATGCGCCATAAGCACGTCAATGACGGGGAAAAGGGATTCCGGTTTAATATGCGGAAACACTCCAGCTACACGAGCCTTCAGGTATTTATATTTCACAAATAACTTTATTTTGATGGAATATAAAAATAAAACACTTAACTTTGTTTACTTCCACTATGTTTTAAGCATAGTATTATATTATGTGCATATCAATACGCAGTGTCTCTCATAAGTGAGATAATTAAACATGCACGCATTAGCGTTCAATTACTCACCTGAGGAACTATGCTAAAAAATAAAGTTATGAATGAAACAAAGTTGTGTTTTATTTTTATATTTAATTAACTAAGCCTCTCTACAAACGATCCTCTAATTCATTTTAAGTTTCTTTTGCGTTTTCATGTATTCATTTTGATCACACTAAAGTCATAATTTTATCTTCTTAAACATCGTTTCTCTCACATATTTGTCTAAGTAGAGCATCTTTATAAACATATTTCGCCCTTTTGTACTTTTATTATAATTATTATTGTATGTACAAGTTTCAGTCACTCATACGTTTAAAGTGAAACTTTTCTGTAGGCTTTCTAAATTACAATTTCAATTAAATATTTATATTATTTTCGTAGAAAAAGAATTGTTTTATTAAGATTTATTATTAACAAAAACAATTAAATGTTTTCGGTTGGCATGTGAAGCTGACAAATAAATATTTTGCAAGTGAAAATATATTTATAACATGTGCATTTTCTTTTATTCACGATATATTTTAAAGTTATTAACTTATTAATTATAAAATCATAATTGATATCACCATATCATCTTACTCTTACTACTTGTCATAAATTATTTAATTAACATTTAAAAATAATACTCGATTTCATAATCTTCTTTTACTTTTATCTCCACGCTTCCAAATTCAGGATCCAGAGGTTGGTTTAATTTTAATAAATTAAACTTAAAATTTGAATGCTTTATTTGAATGTTCCAAACATTCAAATAAACGTTTAATAAGAATTTTAAATAATGAGTCGCTTTAACAAATGACCACTGCGACAAATGTTATTTACTATAAGCTGTATTTATATTATTATATTAAACTTCTTTTTAATGAAGAAACAGACAGAACAACAGAAAATATGGAATGAACATTTCTTATGTGAATATTAAAAAAATATATTGGTTAAAAGTAAAATTAAGAAAAACCAACCAAGAACTACCATCTCATACCTGGACATGAATAAAAGCAACTTTTTTTTAAAGAAGAATAAAATACATTAGGCATTTTGTAAAATAACATAAAAAACTTAATACGTTTCATTTGTTCCAATAGTTTATAGTTTTACAAAACAAAACCATTTTCTCTTAATTGATTATAATCGAATTATTTTTAATTAAGATTGATTACGATTACTCAAATGAATTTTTAATATATAGAAGTAATTCACTCAACTTCACTTTCATTACACTAAATATTGTCGATAAATAAATACCCTTTCAATGTTTGTAACTGAATAAATAAAACTTCAACATGTAGACTGGGAAACATGACTCAATATTTAAAATACCTACACTTTATGAAAGAAAAGTACTATAAACTATCAAAAAACCAAAATGTTTACTGTAAACTCTACACAAAAATGTATAAATATTAAATTATTATATCAAGTGGTAAGGTTCTCGTATGTGTATTTAAATTAAGAAAACAAACTAAACATGAACACAAATATACTCGTATTGTTGTAAATGCGATTAATACATCATTGAGGGATATACTTGTATTACAACACTAATATGTACTCGTGATAATCATAAGAATATAATTTTTGATTCAGAAAATCTGGGCTAGTATGACTGAAATTACATTAAATTAATTT